>SCDY01001226.1:0-58566 GCA_004143825.1 Drosophila micromelanica
ATTCACGGTCAAGCCGTGGTGCATTTCATTTTTCGTTGTTAATTGCGAATTAATTTTTTTTTTATTTTTAACTATCTCAATACTTATTAAGTGCCGAGAATTTGTGTGTATGTGTTAAATGCTGGGTTCAGGGTATCTCCTAGTCGGGAGGTCCCGACTAGAGCAATCTTACTTGTTATCGATATCTCTGTTTATTTAAAATTTAAAAATTGGTCTGGGTCAAATAACCTGTAAGCCACTGTATATATCAGAATCCGGAATATGCATTTTTGCTAGTTTAGCGTTGCAACATCACAAATTTTATATTGAGATTGAATATAATTAATTTTATTTGAAACAATAATTGAAAACTATTGAAAAAATGTGCGTTTTTAATAAAAACTTGAGGTGAAAATACGTATATCTTTTACATACACTATTGTATGCAGATATTATGCTGAATTATTAAATTTAATTTATAATTGTACTGTTAAGTCGAATAGATTTGTATACTAGCTCACGATGAGAAGAGTACATTAGGTTTAAGCAAAGTCTGTTGTTCAATTTAAAGAATATATCGTGTATACCAGACAAAGTCAGATAAATTGTTAAATCCGATTTATTCTATATATCTCCCTCAGTTTTTAACTTGTTCATATTTCAAATCGCAGAACAACATTTATTTTAATATATGCTAATATATATATTTTAATATACATGAGTATTGCCAGTCGGTTACACCCGTTCCCACTTATTGAAACATATATAAAATATGACTTGATATAAGATTCCTTAAAAGCAGCTTTGAAATATTTGAAAACTCGACATTCAGGGTATATTAAAAATCCATTGTTAATATCCAAACTCGGTACCAAAGGGTATCTTAACGTAACTTCTGCTATAAATTTCGCAATCTTGTAAAAGAGTCGTAACAGTCCAAAGCCAAGATTTCCAGCAAAAAGCAAAGTTGGAGTTGAATATTTTACGTAAGTAGAAAACGGTTTTTATTTTTTATTTTAATTAGTTGCTTGGCTGCAACGCTGTATTTCACATTATTTGCTAAATCCCAACGAAATTGCTTGCTCCTCTGTGCTCTTAAAAGTTTTCCTAATTGCATTTCCCTAGTTTGGCTCGCAATCAATTTTCAGAACTAACGTTCCTTTTTACATGAAAATATAAATAGAAAAGCAAATGAAATGCAGGGAATGAAGCAGCAAACTGAATAAGAAATCAACTGATTAAATGCTCAATAACAAGCGGAGACCGCAAATTGTTGGAGTATGTGGGGGTGGGGTGGGGATTTGAGGGGGGGACGAAAATGGGGCCTTATGTGCTACGTCTGCAATAAATATTGATTTTTTTATGAATTGCAAAAGAAGCTGGTCGAAGCGTTTTCCGTGTGTAAGTGGGTGGTTGGGCGGACGAGGGGGTGGGGTGGGGTTGGGGGTTTGGGGTTTGGGGTTGTCCTTATGTCCATGCCACTCACTTATTTATGCAACAGCAGCAATGGCGTCGGTAAACTTCTTCAATAAAATGCCAAAAAGGAAACATCATAAAAATAAATAAACAGAGAAACCGCATATACAGACAGACAGACAGACAGACGCACACACATAAGGAAACTGTTGCGACTGTGTGTAACTTTGCACACCATTTTTTATGAAGCAACAGCCACCCCCTCCCTCCCAGACACCCCCACAAATGCCACTTCCGACAACAAGGAGCGAAAGCAACCGAAACGAAACGAGACGAGACGGAAAAGAAAAGCAAAAAAAAAATGAAAAAGAAAAAGAAACGAGACGAAACGAAACGAACAAAACGAGAGCCACAAGCGCACAAATAATAAAAGCAACAGCATAAAGTATTTCGAATTGAATTACTTCGTGTTATCCTGTCAACCATACGAAAACACTCAAGAGCATTCAACATGCCACACGCTTCCGCTCTGGCTCCACACAACACCACAGCACACCCACCCCACACCAGACCACCCACTCCTACCACCCCATGAAGCCACCCATCGTTTAAGGAGTTGGCATCGATTTGCAAAAGTATATTACCAGCCCACGCTCCAACAACACTCGAACCGATGAAGTTTCGTGGGTGGTGTGGATCAAATAATTGTCCCCGTGCCAATCGGCAGTGTGTTGGTGCTCGAGGGGAGGAGGGTAGGGATACCGGTGGGGGTGTGTGTGCTGAATAAGTAAACATAAAACCACTGAATTTACGCTTATTGCACCCGCAAACATTTTGTTTAACACAACAAGCGACGCGTTGCACGTTGCCCTCGTCGCTCTCTCGCTTAGTCTCGCTCTGCCACTCTCTCTCTCTTTCTGTCTCTCTTCAACTCTCAGTTTTGCTCTCTCTCTCACTCTCTCGCTCTGAATAGCTCTCTCCCTCTTGTTAAACGTGTGCCTGACTGGGGCTGCCACTTCCGGCCTCAATTTCAAAAGAAGCTCGAATTTCCACACAATTTTCCGGCTTCGCTCTTTTGCACTCTCGACAGTCAACCCTAGTCCGACCCCCGGTTCCCCCCGCCGAACACCCTCTCTGCTGAAAGTCGCTTCCTCGTTGGCACTTGTTCAGTCACTCACAGCGGCTCCGACTCCGGTTGTGCTTTTCACTTGTGCGCCCACATCTTCGCCAGCTTCGCCCACAGTTGCCCACAGTTGCCACCTTTGCCACAAAAATATTTCAAACACTTGCCAACCGACTGTCAGGGGGGATGGGGCGGGCGGGGGTAGCTTGGCCCCCTGGCCACAGAGCCGTTTCCGTTTTGCGTAGAATAACAGTTACATTATCCTTTTTATTGCCACACTTTCGTCGCACACCAGCCCACACACCCCCAAACACACACACACACACACACACACACACACACACACACACACACACACACACACACACACAAACCAGACACAGACATATTTGGCTTATGGCAAGCTGCGACCTCTCCGACCCGTTTCTTGGACTTTATTGTGGCCCAACTTGGCCGGGGCTGTCAGGACAACAACGTCGGTAAACTGGCTGTGCTCCAAGGGGGGTTGGAGAGGGGATGAAGGGACTTCTCCGGAAATGTGGCAAAAAATGTGCATTTATTTTCTGAAGTTTTGCTGTTTGTGTTAACTCGAGTCGCAGTAAATTGTGGTAAACACGAAGCCTGGTGTTTGCAGCATTTACGAAGTTATGTCCCACAGTGCCGCACAGTGGGACGCATTTGCATAATTGGCAAACATGATTGCATTTAGAAAAGTGTCATTGTTCTTGGGCACTAAGATTGGGAGAATAAATGGTTAGAATTAAAAGATGTTACCAATAGTTAAATGCAAGAAAATAAAAAACAAATTTTCAATTAAACTATATACTATATAAACTAATATGTATAAATTAGCTATGATGGAATGCTGGAAATAAAAAATGTTTTAAATTTCAATATTTTATTTATTTTTTTTTTTGATGAAAAATAAATAGGTTCTCAAAATTTGGATATCTATACAATGAATCTGTTTGTAAACTCTTTTAATTTCATAATCTAGGTAGTGGAAGGTGATTAATAACCTTCAATATCTCATTATTTTCAATACGATAAGATATATTTTTTATTTTCAAATTTTGGATACCTAAAAAATGAATCTATTTATAAACTCTTTTAATTTCATAATCTATTATTATTCAGCTCATGCATCATTTTATTCGCTTTGCTTACAAACAGCTGATTTTTCACACACACACACATATACACACACACACACACACACTCAAATATAGACATATGCTTGTAGTTGTAGCTGTCAACACATACATAACCTCAACTTACTTAGGAGGGAACGCGCTGATGTGGCATGAAAAAAGATATAAATTCTGCCAATCGATGAAGATAAAATACATTTTGTAATACGCTCGTAATGCCGCACACAGATGTATGTAAGTGTGGGGCGAATGGAGTCCTGGGACAGAGGCAAAAAGTAAGCCCTAGGGGAATGGGGAGTTAGGGGTCCTTGTGGTGTGTGTTGGGGGATTGGGGGCTTGGGGGCTTGGGCCGAGGTCATCCATTGAGGGGGCGTCTTTTGGAAGTCATTGAAGTGTGCAGTCAACGTCAACTGGCAAAAAATACGTTCGTATAAGTGAGATTTCAAGTGGCAACCAAACTTCAACTTGACTCCTTACACACACATATATATGTGGGTGGTTCTGTGTGTGTGCGTGTGTGCGTGTGTATAAAACCCTTTAAAAGCTTGTTGTTGCCAGACCCATAAACGTTTAGCCCATAAACCCTTGATGTATGGAACATAAACACCACACTTGCAAGTGCCACTCGTCCTGGGCTGGTCCTCGTGTATTCCAGTGGTGTCGGTGGTTTCGCCCGGTGGTTGCTGCTAACTGAAATCCAATGTGTGGCGTTCTCGTCCTCCTTCCCGGTTCACGTCTCTCGGCAACCGACAACCGACAACCGGCAACCGCAATGTCAATAAATATGTTACGCTTGACTCGTCTTTTTTTTTGTTCTTGTTGTTGTTGGGTTTTGGTTAGTTGGGTTACTTGGGTGGGTTTTTTTTTTTTTGGGTGGTTTTCTGTTCGCCCGCTTGGCAATTTGGCTAAACATATTTATTTGGTATTTGTGCTTGCCTTGTTTTTTCTGTTGAAAGATTCGTCACGAGATTGGCATTTTGGGCTTAAGTGTGTGTTTTGCGTACGTGTGTGTGTGAGTGTGTGTGTGCACACTCGAAATTCCTTTGTCAAATTAGAAGCCCAGTGAATTTGCATTCAGTTCCATGTTATTCAATACACTCATTCTATCTTTTATTGATTTCGATTCAGATTTTCTTTTTATTCGATTTGATTTACGTATTTTGTCAATTTTGGTTTTTTGAATACCCTGTGCCAATAAATATTTGTAAAGAGTATATCCACTTAAAAAGTATGTTCTCTAGCAAATGAATACAGAAAATCGCTAAGTCGACCCTTTTTTGTAATAGATACATATTTATATGAATATGCGATTGCATTTTTGCTCTCTAAAATTTGTTATTCAAACCAGAAAACACACATGTACAAATAATAAATAAATACATGCACAGGTAAACATACACATTTTGTGTGTGTTTGTATACTGGAACATAATGTATAGCTAATATTCGTATACGCATTGGATGTTTGCAAATAGGCATTACATTCCAAATTCATAAATAAGAAATACTTTTGAAACACATTTATTTCATCAATTTGTTTCTGGCTACGATATTAGCCCATAAAGTTTTTGTAATATTTTAAAGACAGTTTTCTCAATAATTATTTTTTAGAGCAATTTTGTACAAGATAGTTTCCATAAATAGTCACACTTCCATTTTCGTAAATCATGAAATTCTTAAATCTGAAATTATTTAAATGAAATTATAAAAAAAAATTCTTTACCATGTTTCTAAAAAAAATTTGGAAAACAAGGCTCGATTATTTCGAACTGAAAATTTGAATTTCATAATAATTTTTAATCGAATACCAGATTGAGCAGCCTTTATGTTATTCCACAGAGTTCTACAGCATCTTTATATTTCGTCTGGTATTCAGAGAATTTCTTGCATTGGACTTTATCAGCTATTGTTGTTTTTAATATCTAATATACAAACTTACACATGTACATAGTTGAATTCAGCTTTCGGCACACGATTTTAAATATTTTCTGGTTTGCTTTGCCACCTGTCTTGAGGGTAGCAAAGTACCCTATTCCTGTCCCGCTCTTGCCCTTGCCTTGTATACGCTGCCATTCACAAGGCAAGCTGCAGTGCAAGCGCTCTCACACCCGCATTCACAGTTATTGCAGTTGTTCGTGCGCTTTAGTTTGCATTGTTGCTCTTATTGCACTTTTTACTTGCTCGCCATCCGCACCGAACACTTTTACTCTTACTCTCACTCGCGCGCTCTCAACCTGAGCACATGCAAGGCTTTCGTGTAAATACTGGTGGAGGAGGAGGAGAGGAGAGTTTATTTCTCCCCTCTTCCCCGTTTGTTTGTGTTCTGGGTTGTGTTAGCGCCAAACTGATTTACTGTTATAAATATTTGCTCGTGAGCTTTTTAAGTACTTTTTCTTTTCATAAGGCCCGCCCGCCGCCTGGGCTGCCTTGGGCTTTCAGCAGTTTTGCTTTGGCATTCTGCTGCGTCGCTCTGCTTGCTATGTTTGCTTTTTAGCTGCCCGCCCTCCCTGTCCGTCTGTTCGCTCGCTTGTGTCTGTTGCATACTTTTCAGCGTAATTTTTATTGAATCATGTTTCCCCCTCCTCTGTTGCTTTCAGCTTTTTTTTTGTTCGTTCCTCGTTTAGCACCGTTCTTTATTTACTGGTTTCGGTCGCACATTGTGCAAACGTATTTTGTGTTATTCTGGCGACTGGTCTTCGTCCTTCTTCAGGTCCTGCGGATGCTTTGTCCGCACTGTTGTTGTTTCCAGCTTTCGCTGGATATGTACTTATTTCTCAGATATTATTGCAGTCACCGCTGCCGCTGCCACGTCACGCTCCCCAGGGGAATCATTTTGCATTAACTGAGCAAATAACCAACTTTGTTATATTTTCGTTCATTTCATTTCATTCCGTTTGCTTTGCTTTTGCTTCTGCCTTTGCCTTTGCCAAAGGGCCCTTTCCAAAGCAGCCCAACATTTGTGTTGTTGTTGTTATTTGCGCCGGTTTTCTTGTTGGTTCTGCTGCTGATTTGGTTTCTGCTTCTTAATCTGGTTTCCTTTTTTTTCGGTTTCCTTTTTTTTCGGGGAAGGGTTCTTTTTTTGGTTTGTACTTCACTGGATATTTACCCTGTTGTGCTGTTCATTCACAAGTGAGCTTCTGTTTGTGTGTGTGTGTGTGTATTTTTTGTGTTTGTGTATGTGAAATTGAATGCTCAATTGAGCACTTAATTAGCAAAAACAGTTTTTAATGACGACACGAAAGCTTTTATATTTTGAATGCACTCCTGTGGGTAGCCGAGTGCGTACACTGAGAGAAATCAACCCCTATTATTACAATCATATATATTTATGAATTTAAAATATTTGTATACCCTAAATATATTTGAATTGGGTAAAAAGTAGTATAGGTAGGTTTTGTGAAAATAGCTGGCAGTTGGACAAATCTCCGATATATTCTTGATAAGGAATGGAATCTTAACGCTGAACGCTGCATTATCAGAAACTACAATAGCTAGCGACTATATATTCTCTTAATTTATACATATAACGAATTTAACATTTGTTTTTGATATTTTTTGTCGTTTCATTAATATCGATAAAAATCGATTTTATGATTTGACGTTTAGGCTAAACTTGTGCAATTTGTTCCTTATATTTTTTTTACTTTCCAACTTAATTGTAATACCTATAAAAAAATATTTTTAATTTGGTTGGACATCATTACTATAGGTAAACAATATTTAGGTTTGCTTAATATGTGCTGTGCTATGTTTGCTGATTGGCGTGATTGTCTTAAGTTATTTTTCTCAGTGTAGCAGCAGTTCTTGCATTGTTGGTGGTTGCTTGTTAATTCTCATTTGTACATCACTCGAGTCGCCCTTGTTCACAAAGGTTGCCACGTCACGCACTCTCAAGCACGCGCCAGGCATCCCTTACTCTCTCAGTCACACACGCACACACACACACACATACATACGAAACGAACACACACACACTCACAGTTATACATTATTTGGTGTAACAGCCGTAATTGTCGATGTGATTAATGTGTTTTTAAGTGCGTCATTTTGAGCATATTATGAGTTTATAGGGGTTAATTTCCACCCAAGCACTTTGCATGTTCCCTCTGGCATTTTAATTGAATTGTTGCCATTGCTGTTCTGCTGTTGCTTTTGTTGTTGCCGGCTGTCGTCTGTCGGCTGTCGGCTGTCGACTGGTATTTATTACAGTGCCTTTTCGCACGGCATCACGATTTTTTAATTAACACACTTCTTCTTTATATCATATTCCTTCGGATCATTTACTCCATTTCTGATTTAAATGTTACTTGTTCAAGTGTAATTTATTAAAAATACAGAACATCAATTGATACTGCGTTAATGCGCTTTAATAAAATTGGGACAACTTTGTTTAAAAAAATAATTTCAAAAATTTTTATCATACAAATTATAATTAAGAGCAACAAATATCAACTGCTTACTCTATTAATTACATTTTAATTCCGCATACGTTTATTTGTATTTGAAACATATATTAAGTGTCTGCGACACTTCAATGGGAAATTTAATATTATACAATATTTAATTGACATTAATTTAATTTAATTGGTTTAGGTTATACAAAATGATCAGCATTGTTTTTTCGTCTAATCTAATGTAAGTCTGTACATTTTTTGGCACAGCTATGCTTAACAGCTGTTAATTTAACAGCTCTGTTAAAATTGCTTTTTCCCAACATTGTGAATTTAAGTTATTTTATTGTAGAAGTTGTTTATTTTACACAAAGGGAGAAAAAAAAACCTTTTTGTAAGAAAAGCAGTTAAAATTTGCTATAGCAGTCTGTGGATATTGACATATCGAAACTTTGGAACAATTTGCCGACAAGTGGCGACATTTCGAAAGTCTGTAAAATTCAAATCAATCAGTCCACGCACGGATGCACAGCTCCTGTGCCCTTCTGGACAACCTCGGTCTATCTAACACATGCGCGAGAGTTTGGAGAACTTTCGCAGGTAGGCAGGAGTGGGCTAGAAACACATGTATGCATCAAGTATGTATGTATGTGTGTTTGTGTGTATGTACCCAAGTCCATACTGGCGCTGTTTGGCTTTGGGATATTTTTGGATTTTGGTTTTGCAAATGGATTTATAGCCCCTTGTGTGATTTTATAGGCCCTTTAGCCATTGTTCAAATAACCCAATGCAACATGGCTCCTCCCGTGTTCCAATCCCACTTTAACTCCAATTGGAATATTTCATTCCCTTGTTTATATGCGTGTGCTCAATAGAGCGGACGGAGAGTGTGCATTGGACCTGGTTCTATCTGTTGCTCTGGGGCACTCGGTTGGGTTTCATGTCCCTGTAATGAAATTTGAGGAACGGATGTGCATGTAAAACCAATAATAAGACGATAAAACGACCCGAGACGAGACGACATGGAATGAGATGAGATGAGATGCGATGCGAGGAGATTCGATGAGAGTTGTAGGCCTCGTGACCAGCCAGTGTATGGGAGTTCATGCCAAAACGGTTAACAAGTGGTGCGTGTAGCAATTCAATTGAATTTGCAAATGTTGTTGTTGTCCAATGATGCGTAAAGTCGGCAGCCAGTATTCCACAGGAACAGCCTCAACCTCAACCTCAACCAGCTCGGCAGGCGCACACACACCTTGTTATTTGCGATACGCCCAAGATCAAATCGATGCTTGTCTTCAGATTGGGTCCTGGTGTCCTGTACGCCCACAACAACACAGGAGCAACCCTTCCTGGCCCAGCTGGGCGCAATTTCGAGTAGGGAAGGGGAGAGGTCACGTGTGAGTTCGAGATTATATGGCTAAAAAAGCGTATCATCGCTGTGGGTAGTTCATGGTCCTAGCCGTATCCCAGCTTTACGCGTGAACACTCTGCATACTTGATAATGTCGGGTTACCTTTTTATATGTTTAAAAAAAATAAACAAGTACGAAGTCGTGTGGAAACGACTGCGTTTACAGTATAATAACAGCTTTAAACAGGATTAATTATAGGAGGGGTGATCCTGAGATAAACGAACTTACTTTTGATGATCAAAACTTATTCGAGCTAACTGACTAACAGGTCAAAAAAAAGGTAAGATCGTACATGGGTCTATCCTTTAAGTATGAGTATTAAAAAGCATAATTTTAATATAAATACCAAGATATCTATGACAACATAACTTACGAATTTCAAATGTGAAAATGTACAGGGTGTCTAAAGGTCGAACACGCGCACAATCTAAAACATTCCAACAGTCAATCAGAGCTGCTTGCCAAAGAAAACTCGTTTAATCGCTTATTGTCTTGGGGCTTTAAAAACTTTTCTGTAAGCTGAGTGAAGTAGGAGGCAGGTTAGACAGAAAAAATCAGATGCTACATCAAATGGAAGCTATCACCTGCCATGTGGCAGTTGGGTGTGGGGTGATGGGTGTTAGATAAAGGGGATTGGGGGCATCATCCTCGGCCTTTGCGTCGCTTTGACGACCCCGTCGCTTATCCTGCTGCACCTGAGCTAGTTCTGCACTTTTCACATTTTCACTGTTCTTGTTTTTTTTTAGTTTCGGTCCATTGCACGTTGGCATTTCCACGCTTTTCCAACGGCTTTTCTAGTTTTTCGTTTTTTGGTTTTGCTTTTTTTTGGCCCCGATGGCGCGTAGTTTGCCATAAAAGTTTCGCAGCCAGTAAGCATTTTTATTAGGTTTTCGTCGCTCTCCATTTTCCACGCGCTTTTCACATGCCAGGCAGCGGCCCCGCAGCCGAAGCTCCGGTTTATTGTTATGGCAACATCGTAAAAATTTATCATACTCTTAGTTGAAACAACAACAACAACAACAACTGCAACAACAACAACATGGCGACACAAAACAAAGTTATCGCATTTTTATGACAATTTGACGACAACTTTCATTGCATTTTTTAAGGTGGTGCCTTTTCACCCACATTCCCGTTGCCCCATCTCACACACAGATACATATACAGTTAGATAGCGCTGAAAGTTGTGATTTTTTGGGTATTTGCCGTGGTCAGAAATAAAATAAAGCGAGGCAAGACAGCTGCCACAATCATGAAATGTATTAGATAATAGTTTATTATTTTGTTCTGGCTCAAATATTACACTGATTTACACTCAGAGAAAAACGATATGTTCTTTAATATAGTACAATAATTGAACAATAGAAAAGACATATCAAAAATATATACATCCCTATCAATTAAAAATAAAATGGATTTCTGCAAATGTAATAGTCGAAAAATAAATCCAGTCTCTTAATAAAACCTGATTAGCTTAAAATATGTATTTTGAATATTTACTTTATAGCTTATTGCCAGTTTATATATAATTAAATATCTTTTTCGAATATAACTCTTACAAGGCAAGTCAATTAAAATTTGGCAATATACAAAACCTCTTTGAAATTGTGTCTAAAAATTAGGAATTTTGTTTTATTTTTTACTAAGCTTCAAGTTTTTTTTTAAATTGATTTAATCCACAAAGAGGTTGGCTGAGCCAGAATATTGTGGTTGCAACAACAATAACAAAAATTGTATCTGCGTTAAATTCTTTGCTGGCCGCATACTCTATTAGTTGCAAATAGCCCAAGTTGAGGCATCTGAAAAATGAGCACTGAGCCAAAGTGAGGACAGCACTGAAATGGCCACTGAGTGGGTGCAAGTGGGTGACCAAGTGTGTGTGTGTGACTTAGTGTGTGTGTGCGTGGTGAGTTTCTCTATGTGTCTGTCTCTGTGGACGGCGCTTGCCATATGAAAATATTCTCACATTTGAACTTCGAACAGGAAACACTAAAACGCAACGAAAAAACAACAACAACAATGAAAACAACAACAACAACAACTGCAATCCAGACCACCCAGTCTCACCCACTTTGGAACGCAATTCTGCTGGCATTCACAAGCCACGCAGAAACTCTCGCAGTCATGCACGACGTAGCTGCGTCCGTGGCCAGGGTCCTGGGTCTAGGCCCTGGTCTCTGCAGCCGAGCAGTCGGCCCCTATCCTCACCCCTCCTGCGTTCTATCGTGCTGTGACAGCCACATACACCCACCTGTCTAATCGGTGTTTGTTAGTATATAAATCTAAAAGCTAATCCGCTTGTATTTCCGCTTGGGCGCTGTGAGGTTAGACCGGAAATTCCGCTCTATATGCAGAATGCAGCAACAGCAGCAGCGACGCCTGCGCCAACGTCGACATCGGCATCGGCATCGGCATCATGTTCGGCTTTGGTGTTGACGACGGAAGTCGAGTTCTGTCCTGGTTCTAGTCCTGGTTCTGGGCATTGTCCGCGTTGTTGCTGCTTGTTTAGGGATTTGTTGTGGCAGCGCAGTACATTTGTTCTTCCTAATGGCTGCGGGAATCCGCTCTGCATGTGTCTGTGTGTGCGTGTGTGTGTGTGTGTGAGTGTGTGTGTGAGTGTGTGTGTGAGCAGAACTCGCTCCCAAAGCTCGTCGAACGGTGCATCGAAGGTATCGAAGCTACTCTCAGAAATGCGGGCGCAAATTCTGCTCGGCTCCAAAAGTTTCTATATGAGTTTTTAGTTGTTGCATTTTATTTCATGTTTAGTTTGGAAACTTTTTTTAGTTGAGCACACTGAAAAAAACTGAACATAATATGCACTTTGGTTATATAATATATTAAAAATATTATTTAACTGTAGTTAGTTAGTACTCTGAAAACTCGAAAGAGATTTGATTTCTTATTTTAATAACGAAAAATGTTCGAGATAAACTTGAGCTGATTTTTTGTAGTGTATGCAAGGTTCGTGCATTGCAGCTGCATTGGCAATACACAAAACTTCTCTGGCACCTATGCATACATGTATCCAGCCCCCCCGCTTTCCAGATCGACTCTCTTTTGGGGTGCACGGAGTGCAACCAAAAATCGGAGGACTCGTGCACTCGTGCGCTCGGCTCGTGCGGCTCGGTAAGATGGCCGATTCCTTCTTGAGCCGAAAATGCAGGCAAGAGCGAGAGGCCAAAGGAGAGCAAAAACCGTGCGCAAGAGAACAAAAGTTGGCAGCTTGCAGCTTCTTGCTGTCTCTGGCTGTGTTGACAGGCTATTTGGAGGGATTTGACTACGACTCCGGTTGGTGGCATTTTTTTTGTTTTTAAAGAAGAGGAAAGTGTGGGCAGGGAGCTGGCATAAACAGACCGCCAGCTGCTTTGGGGTCGCTTAAGGGGGAGTGACTTGGGGTTTTTGGGGCTTTGGGCGCTGCTGTCAGTTGAGCACAAAGCCATATCCGGAGCAGGAGTCGGAGCAGGGGCAGGAGCACAAACCCAGCGCTCATCTCAGATTTGCGCATCGGGTCAGAGGGCAAGTGGTTGGCAAGTGTGCATATCTTTGGCATGGGTAACAGGATGTGAGCTCTTCGGTGAGAGTGCACGATATTGACAATCAGAGTGGGGCTCGCTCTCGGCCAAAAGGACACTGGTCACTGGGGTGGCAAGTGGGTGTGGGGCTCCTCGTTATGGCTGGTAACTAATAACCAAGTAAATTGATACGTGACCCTGCATTTAAATGCCATTATTGGATGCGTTGGTCACTCGAGTGTTACCCCTTGCTCCTGTTCCTGACGTCCCCGGACGGGATGGGAATCAGGTGGCTCCGTTAGGTGGATTGTGGTTGCTGCAACGTTGGATGTCGATGGTGCTGCTGCTCTCCGCCAATTTGTGATTGGAATTTTTGATGAGGCTCGCCTCTGACGTATTGATTGACTGCGCACACACACACACGCATACACACACACACATGCTCTCAAGCAAAGAGCAGAATTTTTTTTTTTTTGGCATATTCACGCCTCACCTGCCTCTGACTGCAGCGCTGGAAGAGCTCCTCCCACTCGCTTTTATGACGTCTGTCAGCAGCAGAGACGGCAAAAAGTTTTCCGAGGTGGCCCCAAATTGAGTGAAGTGCAACAGCCAAGTGGCAAACGCAGCAGTGGCCAATGTGGGTGGCTCCATCCTGCTCCTTGGTCGTTGTTTGCTTTTGGTTTTCGGCTTTCCACACCAAGTGTACGAGCGAGATAGCAACAGCCGACCAGAGCACAACTAAGCGCTACATAACTACGCATGTATCCGTATCTGTATCTGTGTATCTGTATCTGTGCCCGGTTGCCCTGCGTTACTGACCCTAAGAGTCTCAAGTTGCCGCAACTTTTGTGCGTCCAAGAACAACAATCGTCTGATGTTGCACCAGCTCCAACTCCAACTCCAGCTCCAGCTCCAGCTCCAGCTCCAGTTCCAACTGGCTCAAGGAAAGTTCCTTTTGTGTGGCGTCGCCACAGTGGAAATGTGGAAATGGTTGCGGAAATGAGCACGGAAAATAGTACACACGACCGGAAACTTGCACAAGTTTCGTTGTATTTCAAACAGTGGCAAACGGAGTCATGCCCGGTCCCAGTTTCCTATTCCCCTTTCCTACCCTCCCCCTTGCCGTCTGTCCACTGCCCGATTCAGCAAGTTGGACGTCCGACATCCGTCGTCGTCGCCGCTTACCCGCGGCTATGATTAAAGTTTTCCTTTTAATTTCTAACAATTGTGTTTCGGTTTAGATTTGGTTTTTGTGATGTCTTGAGCTCGTCGGGATTACCCTACCTGGCACCAGGCGGGCATATCTCAGAGGCTACACAACACGAGTCTTAACTGGGCTTAAATTAAATACTGCATTTTATAATATTTTAGACTTCTGAATTCTATAAAATAGCTTCGCTCTTTACTTCGCTATCGTAATCTTTTTATCTTAAATATTATTGACATTTTATGTTATGCCCAAGACAAAAATCGTAATCCGAAAAAAAAAATTGTTTTCATGTGGACAGAAAAACAGACGGACATTGCAATATACATTTCTTATCATAAGAGAGTATAAGTCGATTTTTTTGTAAAAATATTTATATATACAAGATAGATACGTTTCCATTATCTTCGTGTAAAAAAGTCAAATAAAAATATATATTCGATGTAAAAATATAGTGGCCGAACACATTCAACTTTCAAAATATTGTCACGAAAATATCCAAGGAAACAAATAGGATTGAATTTAATTAAAATTTATACAGAATATTTTGAAATTGTATACAATTTTTGTCGTTGATTTAACCAAGTCAAAAATCTCTATTTATAATTTTCTCCAATGACCTTACACTAAATTTTCTTAATCCTTCTGTGTAATCCTATTTGGATTCCCGTTCCCTTCGTCTTAACGGATTCATGAAAGTGCGAATGTATCCGCATTCAGTGCTCGGAGCATGTGCTCTTCAGCCAGCTATCCGCGGGATGCATTCGTTGTGGTCGCAGCCAAAATGTCAGGCATTTAGCACGAGCAGGGTATTTAGACATTTGCCGTCTACTTAGCAAGTGGCCTCGGTCCCGGTCCCGGTCCCGGCGACCGTCTCTCGCGTAACATAACTGGTGCTGCTTCCTCTTTCCACCACTTCAGGCAGCGCATTCCACGCACATCCGCTGGAGCTTCGTGCTATTTTGAAGACGTGGCCGCGTTGTTGTTGTTGTGCCCACTTCCACGGCATAATATAGCCTCTCGGCCCTCAGATTACACAAACTTGTCGCTACGTGGTGTGAAAAATATTTAAGCGTGAAGTTTTAGCAGCGGTTTTCGCTTGAAGGCTCATTGTCGTCCTCGTCCTCGTCTTCGTCGTCGTTTGCGTCCTCGTTCCCATCAGCGTACTCATCCTGGATGTCGACTGCGGTGCTGACGAACATCGTGTTTCCGCATCATTTTTAACGCCACTTTTGTGTAAGCTTTGCCAGTCTATATATATATATATATATATATCTACGTTATATATATATGTGTGTGTATAAGTGTTCGCTGGTTGGTATCCGTGTCGGTATTTTTGTGGATTTGTTTTGTGTCTGAGGGTGTTTTTCTAAATGGCTTTTAAAATCTCATCGTCGACGTTTTGTCCTCGGCGCTGGCAAGTCTCGAGGCTGCTCCTGCTTTTGGATGGTGTCGGGTGTGTCGAGAGGACTTTCGTGGTTGTGTCTCGCCCTTTGTCAGACTGTGAACGAGTAAACGGTAAGCTGAGGACTTCCAGGAGCGAGGGGCGGCCTGCACAGTTGATTGTGTTATTGGTTTTGGCAATGAATTTTTCTTGCTCGACTTTAGCTTGTTTTGCGTTTTGATTGTCGCCACGTTCGCCAATTGAAGTTCCTGGCTGGAATCTACCTGCCCCCTGGTTGCTTTATTGCATAGCTAACAAGTTGAACTGTAATTAATTTCATAAAACCGAGACCAATATAATGGATATACATATATAGAATTAAGCTTTGTAACGGGGGACGGAGAAAGTCTTCTATAATACCTTTCTGCTCATTGAATTTGATCTAATGCAAGTATTATTTGATTTGCGGATCGTTTTTATTATTTGGGACCATTGGGGTAAGGTATCCAAAATCCGAAAAAATTCGAGTAGTCACCATCTTCATATAAAGTGTTGATTTTTTTGCCACCCCCACTGGGATACTGTTAATTCGATAATATGTCGATACATCGAAAATCGCAAACCGATAAAAAATTTGGAAACGCCACAGTTTTGGGCTAGAGTCGCCAAATTTGGGATTTATAATTCTGGGAGGCTCCCCCGAACATCAGAAAAGAACAAAATTTCTGACCCTGTCCCCTGCCGCCACCGTCATCGGAAAAACCGCTATACCTAACCACTGCAATCGATAACACGTGTTTATTCCCTAAAATTGTAAAGTTAAAGACACCGAATTTGATGAGCATCTCTAAAGATTGCGAGCGTAGCAGAAATTTATCGGCTTGATTTTTAGGAGAAATCAGAAACATGTCTGCAAATTTGATGACTGAGAAAAATTAAATAGATTAAATCTATTTTTCTGGGCCTAGTCGCTTTATCTGACTAGGACATTCAATCTAAATTTCAAATAGGTAGCAATAAAATTGAGCAAACCTAATATGATCTGTTCACTTCGTGAATGAGTATAATAATTGATAAATGTAGGAAAGGAAGAGTATCAAATGATATATTAACCCAAATGCCCCAGCCCCCCACACTGATTATTCTCACACTTTAGCTAAAGCGAACCCACTAATAATCGAACGTTTAGTGACGGTCTCCACCCAAGAGGAAAACCCAACCGAATCCAGTAGGTCTGTTATCGCCCTTAGCACACACACACACACATACACACACATAACCAGAACGTATATGGGAACAGCGTTCATCCGATTTGGCTTGGTTCACACTGAACAAGGCAATAATTTCAGCTTCTAAGCCCTATTAACCATTGCTAACCGAATGGTGGAAGCAACCAAAGGACGGTAGGCGGGTACTAGATAGGCGGGCCAGGGGGGAGTGTCGCTGGAGCGCCGCACAGTCGAGCCGGCAGTCAGAAAACCATGTTGAGCAATTCAATAAGCGGCAGGCGCAAAGAATTTTGTGTGCACAGCGAGGACAGGGAAGGAGGCAGGGGCAGGAGCAGAAACCGAACAGAGGCAGAGGCACGCACGAACGGCCATCGGAGCGTCAGAACGAGTGGGAAAAGGAGAGGTCCTGTTAGGGTCTTGGGATGATGGTTTTACAGCCAACTGGCAACTGGCAACTGGCGTCGAGGCCGTGCAAATCCGAAACGAACGAACATATTGACAAATTATCCTTTTTACACGCATCGCTTGCTGAGTTGGCCTCGCCTCGCTGAACTGCGGTCCTGGCTACAATACACACACACACACACATAGACGCAGTCATTGTTAAATATGCCAATGTGCACACACAGTCCATCGTCGTCGTCGTCGTCGTCATCGTCGTCATTATAGCCGACATCGCTGTGGGCACTGCTCGCATTTTGTGTACATAAACAGAGCAGATCTGAAAAACAACAACGGTACAAAACCGTAGAAGAAGAAGAAGCAGATGCTCTAGCTGCAACACCAGCCAAATGCTAACTGAGAACATTCTGCAAGTTCGTTTTGTTCTGGCGCTCAAATGCAGCCCTGCATGTACAAATTTGTGTGTGCAAGTGCAAGTGTGAGTGCAACTGTGAGTGTGAGTGCAAGTGTGAGTGCGTGCATGTATGTGCACGTGTGTTTTGTCACCAACTCTTCGTATCATTGTTATACCTTGCTTGACTCTAGGCTCCTCCCTTGTAGCCATACACATTGTGACTATCCCATATAACCAGATATGTGCTATGTAGTTTGTACCCTTTTGTTCCAAGTAAATCTTATGTACATGTAAATATGCCTGTAGTTGGTAATCCGATAATTAAATTCTTGTAAATTTTATCGATCTACAACTAAAATATATACACAAATCTAGCATAAAATTCGAAGAGCTCTATTAAATGTAGCGTAGAACCAATGCTCGATTAAACTGTGCCACATACTCGATCAAATTTGACATGGATTCTCCTCAAACAATCGTTGTCGTATTGTTTCCATTTGCCTGCCGCAATAATTGACTCAACTTAACCTCTCCCGTACCCAAAAGTATGCAGTAGCATTTTAAATTAAATGCAAAAAAATAAAAAATAACGCCGCAGTCGCTGCAGCCGCTCCCTTCGTTGACTTCGGCAGTGGCAGCATCGACGTCAGCAGCTGCGAAGGTGTTGAGCACATGAACCGCAAATTTTGTTTATAGTGTTCGCTTGTTGTTGTTGTTCTGGTTAGTGATTTGGCGAAGCCACCCAACAAGAACAACAACAACAAGAGCCGTTATGAGCGCGTGCTTCGTGTTAAATGCAAAAGGGGAACAACAACAACGACCTCAGCGATGTCGATGTCGACGTCGATGTCGACATTGTTGTTATTGCTGTGGTATTGCTGGTGGTGGCCACCATTTTGAGTCTTGCTCTCTCACTGCCCGTATTGCTGACAGACAGACCGGCCGAACTGACTGACTGACTGACAAGCAGCCTTCTCGTGCTAGCTGCAAGAAAATCAACCCCCAGCACTGCATGCAGCGGGCGACAACGGAGACTGGTGGTGGCGGTATTGTTGTTGCCGCTAGTGGTGAAGCAGAGCAATGCACATCAAGGCTGCGATGGCACAGACTGCACAGACTGAATTACTGCTCATACACACATGCACATGCACAGAGAGCCGCTCTCGCTTGACAGTTGTGCTCTCTTGCTCTGCCTCTCAGCGCTCACACGCCGACGCCGCCTGCTGCGAGAGCACGGCCCACACACGCACACACAGTTTTGTTTCTAAGCAGCGAGCGCTCTCTTATGGCGCATTGAGCGAGTGTGAGTGCGAGTATGAGTGTGGCGTCTTACCCAACTTGAAACGACTCAACTCGACGCGACTCGACTCTCACGCGCTTTCTGAACAGCGAGGCATTTTAGTCCTTTCGCAAACGTCGTCAGCGTCGTGTGTGTGTCTTTGCCGTTGTGGCCGCTCTGCTCTCAGACTCTGGCGATTTACCGTTGCAATTACGATTGGGATTGCGATTCTCAATTACCAGCGCGTGTGATAAGTGCCGTGTTTTGTTTTCGCATTTGTGTGCGCCCATGCACGTGTGTGAGCGTGTCAGTGGCGGTGTGAACGGCAACTAAGCGAATTCAATTACAATTACAATTAGTGTAATTATGGCAGCCACTTGAAGTGCGCAAAGCGAGGACAACGGCAACGGGCAAACAGGCAACAAGAAAGGAACGAGCAGAGTGAGGAGGGGTGCCCGCAGAATTTTGATATTGTGATTGGATGCGACAAAACGCAATCAGCATCAATTCGTTAAACGCGACAGAACGTGTAGCCAAGTGCAAATATTTCAATAAGGAAATTGCATACACCCAAATAGACCGCCCAAAGCACCCAGCTTGCCTTGCTTGTTGAGTTGAGTTGAGTTTCAGTGCAGTTTTCAAGATTTGCCGTTAACCTTTTTCGCCATAAAGAAAGCGGCAAAGTTTTCGTTCTCGGTGTGTGTTTGTGTGTGTGCGTGTGTGTGTGTGTAGGCTTGTGGTGTGCTGTCGCGGTCTCACTCTCTCGACAGCAACAGCCCGAAAAATACTACCGCCCCCCTCCCAACTGAACCCTCATCCGACTTCGTCGCGTAGTCAGGCAAAAGTTTCTGGCGAGGAATTTAAATTGGAAAAGTAAAATGAAAAGAAAAGCGCTCAAGTAAAAGTTAAACAAAGTGCAAAGTAAATATTAAATTAAGAAAAAATAACGCAAAAATAAGAAACGCAAGAGAAGAACGAGGAAAGAACGCAATTTGTGCAGCCGTGGCAAAGGGAAGCCAAGTGGAAGCAGCAGTGAAGCAGCAGCAGCAGCAGCAGCAGCAACAGCAGACGCCAGGACTTGCCGCCTTCATTAATGCATTTGCCGAGCCAAACTGGAGGCCAAGTAAATCTCAACCTTTTGCACGCCGCTCTGTGGCAGCATTTGTAAAGCGCTCCTCTACACCCGTCGCGTTCACTCACTAGCTGCTCTCGCTCTCGCTGTCTCGCTCTCTCTCTTTATCTCCGTGCTTGGTGTTTTATTATTCCGTTTTCTTGGATTAACTCAATTTGTTGCGTCGCGCCGCGCCTCATCCCGCCAACCCGCTTAAATTCGCGCTGCTTGTGAAAAATCGAAACACAAGTGGCGACCAACAACAGCAGCAACAACAACAACGACAACAACAACAACAGCAACTAGCTGCAGGAACACAGCAAACAGTTTGGCAGTAAAACGCATAGTGCTGCAGCCCGATACAAGCGGACACACACATACACACACACACATCCGTAGTCTGCCTCCCCTCTGTGTGTGTGTGCGTGTGTGTGTGTGTGTGTGGGTGTGGGTGTGTGTGTGTGTGTTTGTGTAAGTGAGCGAGCGCGCCGTTTGCTTTGCCTTCACCTTGTTTGGATTATAACCCATAATAAATGATGGAATGGCTACCAAGAGGATTACCCAGCATTCATGCACCGATACCGATTTGTGGTGAGTCGTTGGTAAAGTTTGTCGTCTCGTTACAACCCCGCCGCCCCCCGCACTAGCCCTGTGCAGCGGAATATCATTGGGCAGACGCAAGGATATTCAATATAATACTAATACGTACATATATACGATACACAAAAAGGAAATGTTTTTTTTTATAGATAAAACACTTGTATGAAATGAGTTCTGAATGAACATTGAGTCAATATGTAGTGAAATGGGACATTATAATACTATACCTTGGGGTTAAAACCTTATTACTGCATCTTTTGGAATAAATAAATGCAACTGCACGGGTCATTGCAAACGATAGGACTAGATAAAGGCCTAAGGATTAAAGTTACTATTACTATTGGTTTTAAATTGGAGGAGGCTCAAGATGATCACAAGGGCAATAATCATACTTTAAACCAAATAATATTTTACGTTTAAAATGGAAGTAAAAATTCCGTTCTCTCAAAATGTGAGACTTATGTTTTATATGTTTTTCCGAAAATATATGAATTTTTGAAACTGCGTTGGACTATACGAAAATCGAACCTGATGTTTAAATTACAACATTTCTACATCGTTTTTACCACAAATTATCTTTTACCCAATCGTAATCGCAAAAATATATAGAATATTTCTATATTCGCTTGATCAAGTGGCAAAATAATTTGACCTACATTTGTTATCGATATCGTAGACATGGAATTTTGGTGTAAACTATATTGTGAGGAAATAGGATTTAAACGTACAGTGGGATGTATCGTCTATTTATAGCACAGACTAAATTTATGAAAAATTATTTGTAAATAAAATTTTCGATACAGGTTAAGAATGTGTATAGGAATGTCTAAATAAATCGGAAACATCAGCAGCAGCAACAGGGCAACCTGGGGCTGTGTTGACAATGAGCTGACAGCTCTTCAATGGATCAATCCACAGAACGCTTTGTTCAATCGCCACTGTGTCTAAACAAGCAATAAAATTTCCGACAGCCTCTATAAAAACACTCGACGCCAAATGCTTGGCACTAATTGTCTTTCAAACACAACGGCTCCAAAAATATGCGCCGTTGCTTCTGCTCCCCCACCACCACAAGATTTCCTCGTAAATCCCACCATCCCCGTGCTGGGGGGGTGATTCCGTCAACGCGGGACGAGTCTATAAAATGTGGAATCTAGTGTAGGAAAAACTGAGCGCGAACATCAATAAGCTATTTAAATTCTCACTTATTTATTTTGACATCAGGCCCAGCAGGCAATTAAATGTCAACACGCACAGTTTCTGCTCCAGCTTTGGGTTATGCGATCTGTTGTATTTTGAATTCAGAGCTATCCCTCCGATATTTCGATGTTGCGGTCCAAATTGTAATTTCCCTTAAATGTTTTCATGTTTCGGGACGTGCTGGGGAATTAATTTTTTTGTCGGCGGAGGGGCTGCTGCAATAATATTCGTTTGGGATCGCATCACTTAAGGCAAACAAACAAAAACCTAATGCACGGGTCGTAAAGCGGTCGCGGCCGCGATCGTGAGGCGAGAATTGATTAATTTGTTGGTTATTGTTGTTGTTCTATGGAACAGCTGATGGGAAATGTCAGGGAAATGAGGGAGCAGCTACTAAAATATTTTTCTTAGATGCTCTGGCAGCTGTTGCCAGAAGTCTTCACATATTTGTTTGCTTGTTTAATTTTTTAACAATTTCCGCTGTTCTATTATCTTGTATACCCTGCGTGTTTTTCATCATTGTAATGATATTCGTTTAGATTGAACTAACCTTGTGACTGACTTTATATCTAAATACAATTATTTGTATCAGTGAAATGTATGTATAAGCTAAACAAAACTTAGCTGCTCCTTGGCTGACTTTTTATTAACTCTCAACTTAGCTTTGGGCTTTGTGTATCAAAAACTTGACAAATTTTGTTGGGCTTTGTAATTATTTTATTTGCATTTGCATAATCATTGAATTATTGGCTTACTCATTTAAAACTTAAACAACTGCATGTGTTTGGTATGAATGAATTGGACTGGACTGGTTAGAAATCTGAATTGCCTCTCTTTCTTTCTCTCTCTCTCTCTCTTTCTCTTTTCTACATGGATGTCAAGTAAACATTTGTAATTCATTTGCTCGTCAATGTAAATATGCAGCGGCTACATAAATAATTTTCACTGTTTTTGTTATTTTATTCGACAATTGAATTAAATGCTGAACACCAGACCGTCATAAACAACAAGCAAATAATATCGTGTTTAGTTAGGACAACGCATAATTTATTTATGCTTTTATCGTTGACGTTCAAATTTTCGCATTCCGGGCCATATTAAATCGAATACAAGCGCCAAGGGACCTGCTGGCTATTAAATGTCTGTCAAATAATCAATTTATTTTTTATGGACGACGTTGAATAACAAATTTTACAGATGGAGCGATTTTCACAATCGTCTCTCGCAATAAAGTCTAACGACCCGCCTGCTGGTCACCTGGAAAGACAAACAGGAGTATTCGACTTTAAAATGCCCTGTACTTGTATTGTATTCAACAACAATGGGAAAATAAAACGAGGTGGAATTTTCTTATTGTGTATGCACACTGTTGCAGTATTAATGCTTGAAATAAACTATTGAATTCATGAATTTGCTTGAACAGTTAAGAAACAATATGTAATACTCCGTGCTTTTGATTCTTCAACAAATCAATTTTTTTACATAAATTTATTTTTAAAATGCAAGAAATTATAAACAATTGCTTACAAAAATTAACCTACAATTTAAACATGCTATAGAAGAGATCTTACTCTTATGGATTTCTGCTCATGTGAATGTCTTGTGGCTGATTTGATGAGATCGCCCGACGTTGGCAGCTCTCCCAGCATTATGTCAATATTTTCTTAGCTGGGGCAATAAACGCTGTGAAAATCGCATGTAAATGATAATAATATGTGTAAACATCGTGAGCATGTGCGAGCATTTAAGCAGCTTTGTTCGAGGAACCTTCTGCCGCATCTGCCCGGGCAGGCGCCTTAAAATAACAAACACCAACAAGTTGAAAGTAAACAGAGCCACTTTTGTTGCATGCACTAGAATAGTTGTGGATCAACACAGCCATAAATACCTGCATGAAGCAAGTAATATATTCAATATTATAGTCTATATCTCAGAAAATTAAACCATTAAAACTTTATCAAAATTTTAGTGTTAGCAAAAAGATTTTAAATGAGTCAGAAATGAGTCACAAATCGTTTTCGGCTTTATTTTTTTGGTAGGCTAAATATTTTTATTTTAAAAAGAATGAAGATAAAACATTGCATTATAACATTTTCATATGTTTTAAACTACATATGTTTTAAATATGAATAAAGTATTTTCTTTGTTTTAATGTTTGTTAAATGCTTTTATACAGGATAATATTGAGTGATAATTGTTAATAATCAATTAAATCAAAATATTGTATAGTTGACCTAAATAAACAATACAATAAAAAAGGTTAAACTAAATCATTTGCGTTAACAAAATTTCTTATTTAAAAATAATTATTTGAATGCCCACATTTTTAAACAATTTAATATGTATTTTTTCCAAAGCGGTGGAATTGAAGCCTTTATAGTCAACTTAATAATATTTATCAACAAATTAATTATAATTTAAATAACAAAGCGGTTTTAATTTGATTTATATTGACTTACGCTTTTTCCTGTTTGCAGTGTAAACATTTTAATTAATACCCAATGCTTATGATAATTATTGACAGATAATAAGAGTGAACTGTGTTTTGCATATTCACAATAACAATTAAAAATTGTATGCGTGTTTTGTTAGATGTTCAATAGATTCTATTGAATCTCAATTGGCTTCGACACTTAAAACGATATTTAGTTGGAAAACGACAAGCAGTTAAATCGCATCAAATAACCTGCAGCAGCTTAACAACAACAACAACAATACGTTTGCTAGCGATTACAGTAAACTGTTCGCACTCGGATACTTGCAAAGCAAAACTGCTTCTAATCCCAAAGTATCACAGTATGTCGCACAAATACACAGACATGTTCAAGTGTATAAATACACATATTTATTTAAATATATCGTATTGCATCTTAAGTGTGTTTCCACCCTAAGAGTATTCAATTTAAATGTCAGCTCAATGTTGCAACACAGGATGAGAATGTGGATGAGGATGAGGACGAGTAGCCGACAGCTGCTTGCCTTTACTTGTGTTTCTTTGTGGTGCAACAGGAATTTGGATTGGAAATTAATGTAGATATGTGTACGCCAGCCCAAAGGGACCTGTGTGATGTGGCAATTGTACGTGTCCCGGCAAACCGACGTTAACAATATCATCAGCTACTGGTTCGAGGGTTGTCTTCGTGTCCGTGTTGGTGTCGGTGTCATAGTCGAGTTCGCCTATGTCATCTGCATGAGTTTAGGCAAACTTTCGGCTCTGAGGTGGCACATCTGAATTCTGTGAGTAAATTTGTATGCCAATTACTTAAGCAGCAAACAGAACTGCCAATCGAGCCAAGTTAAAACGGGCCTGGACTTTCTATTGTTGCTGCTGCTGCTGCTGCGGCTTCCGCAAAGGGTCAGAGTCATTAACATGATGTTGTCGTTGGTTGCTGTTCGGAGCAGCAGTTGTGGACCTTTTTGTGTAACACTTTGACGCCGCGGGGACACTCGGAGACACAGGCGTTGCCATCGAGAGAGCGGCCCGACAGCTTTGACACCGAAAGCCAGTAACACCACCGTGCCACGCCCACCTATGAAGTGGCAGGCAGACTGTGTGCTTGTGGCAGGACTCGTTGGCAAGGACACACATGCAACGCAGCACACAAAAGTCGGCATAGAGACCAGATTTAATACAGCATAAAATAGCATTTTACAAAATCGCTGTTTGCTTATGGAAATGTTGGCTGCTGCTTTTTCGTTTTACAATGACAAACAAAAAAAATAAAAAAAAATGATATCAAAAAGTTTTCATTTTGTGGCTTGGAGTTTTTGTCAGCTTAATGCCCACACACAAACACACACACACACACATACTAGCTTCTGGCCATGCCCTTGTGCACTTGGGGCTCGTTTCACTTAACCTTTTTGGGTTGCTCCAATTGGTATACCCTGTGTGTATAGCAGCATATTCCACAATGAATGCCCTGCGAACCCTGAAAGAATATGTCGCCGTCAATGGACGGCTAAAAAGTTTGCACTGTTTGAACTTTGGTTACTTTGGTGTTGAAGTTTTTAGTCCCAAAGTTTTCAAGTATTGTCTCTCCCGCTAGCTGTGACAGACTGACTATGCGTGTGTGTGTGTGTTTGAAGCTTTACGGATTTTGGTTAAGCAAACTAATTTCCACCAGCTTAAAAAGTAACAATTTAACAGGAGTATTTGCATCACTTGAAACTGGTGTTTCAAATCAAGTATAAATTTGAGTTATAACTTATTTTTTATGGGAGTGAATTGAAACATTTTGACGTGTTTAGCGTATTCTTGATCATGTGCTTCCAAATAAAATTATTTAGGAAGCGCCCATATATTTTTACACATATAAATAAAATAAAAACTGCTTATGTGGCTACAAAGTTTTATTTAAATACACCATAAATAAAGAGTTTATTAACTGAGACAAATACCCATATTTGTATGTAAGAAGTATTCAGGAACGGTCTCTAATTGCACATGTCTACTTTGAAATTTAATACCCCAGCTTTTATATTCATGACTGTCTTGTCTTTCCCTTGTTCCCTTTATGTTTTGAGGCTAGAATCATTTTAGCTAATCAGATTTCTTGTGTAATATTTAATACGATTTTCATGAGCTGCCTCTGGTGGGGATTGCAAATATGTCGTACCCTGGCAGTTTCCTAGTTGGGACGTGTGCAATTGAAGATGTCTACAGTGGGTGGGGATTTGGATAATAGCCATAAAGAGGGGCTGATCCGAGTATTAACATTTAATTTAAGAAACTATTGCATATGCAGCAAAAACAAGGATAAGCATAAGATTGCAGTCCTGTTCACCGCCGCCAGCTGCAAGCTGAGCTGCAAGGCGTCACTTTACGCAACTGTACAAACAGTTCCACGAATAACAAAGAGCTCCCTCTAGTTGGGGATTGGGACTTCGCTATATAGGGTGGTGGGGCTTGTGCTTGAGGAGGGCACTTTTAAGAGCGAAAAACACATTTTTGCACTTTTATAGCGCAACATCTTTTGTACACGGCGTCCACTCGTCCTTCCCGGTTCTCAGGGCAAACAAAGTTACAGCCACAGGACACTCACACAAAAGCAGACAGTCGTCCTGGTGCTGGCGGTTGCAATGGCGGCTGCCTTTAATAAACCCACTTTATTGTTTAGAGCCCAAATAAAATAATCCCCTTAAATGATGCCTTCGCATAATAGACGCCTGCTGCTTATTTTACTGCCGCTGCCTCAGCCGCAGCCTCTGCCTCTGCCTTTGTCTCCGCCTCTAACGTTGCCTTCTTCATATCCTTGTTCGTGCCTGGGCGACGCTGTCGTCGTCCTTGCAAATTCGTGCCAAGTTTCTGCTTTGTTGCGTCCTAAAAACAGTGGGCCCAAAACGAATATTTCTTGGGACAAAATATTTATTCCTATAATCATTTAATAAAAAAAAACTAAAAAATATTAAAATATATTTTTTCGGAAAATAAAAACAAAATATTCCATCAAAAAATAACCAACTTTGCATACCTGCTCTAATCAGAGATTTTATAAATTTGTACGCATTTTCACGTTACATCGGTACCACTGTGCCTTATATGCATGAACAAGGGTCTCGGTCTGGGTTCGGGCTTGTGTCCGGACTGAGCCCAGGCGTTTGTGTTAGCGTCACTAATGATGATGATTTTGTGGTAAAACGTTGTGTTTGTGCTAATCGGGACAATATTATGCGGCAGTAAAAAGTAAATGACTCAAGACAAGACAAACCATGGCGGGGGAAAGAAACAAAGACTCAGAGAAAAGAAAAGATGGAGGGTGGGGATGGGGATGGAGATGGAGATGAAGATGGAGGCAGCACACGGCAGCTGGCAGCCAATGGCGGAGGCGAAATAGAAACGCCTTTCACTGCTTAAGATAAAGAGCAGCGGCAACAAAAGCGACTGGGCTAAGTCGAGCCAGAGCCAGAGCCGGAGCCAAAGACGTGGCCACAGCCACAACGTGGCGAACGCAAAGGATAAACGACCAGGGCAGAGGGTGCCGAGTGGCATGCTGGCATGCTGGCAGGAGGGCGAAAAGGACGACAACCCATAAGGGTCGACTTCGTACGCTGTTTCGATTCTAGACGACTCGACTCGACTCGTTTTCGTCTTGCTGGCTGCTTGGCTGACTAATGCGAAAAATACGTAATTGCGCATAAATACGGGATTAACAAAGTGCTCGTCGACGTCGTCGTCTGTTTGGTTGTCGCCTGTGCCCGTGTGGGCTTTATGCGCGGCTGCTTTGGGCCGCACTGCATGCTGTCTGGCTGTCTGTCTGTCTGCCTGACTGGTTGACTACCCTTCGGACTGGCTTTGCTACTGGTATTCGCAAGAAAATTAGGCATTACAATGTGCATAAAAGGCTGCGAATGCTGATGCGGCTACTGCCAGCCGTCAGCTTGTGTGGTCATAAAAGGGAAACCAATTCGATGCCAGAAATCCTGTGAAGCATTTGCAGGGATTTGTGGAATTAGTCGGGCACAAATTCAGTCTTAGACTCGGATATGGATTCGGTTTTGGGTTTACATTTAGGTTTCACGCTCATTGGACACATTAAGGGTGAATTGCGTGCCGGGCTCCTAATGGCAATCCATCACGAATTATGCCCAACGGGATTAAACTGATTTCAGCTGGACAATTGTGTTAAGTTTTGAGTGCGACACAAATTAAGTTGCCTTTTATTTAAGCAACTGTTCTCAATCTTAACTTTTTGTTTAAACGTGTCAATCTTTGAGACTGAAGAACCCCTCATTAAAACAAACTTGGGTTTACAAATATGTTGATTAATATATTGTTGCATTTTTTAAATAGATAATAAATTTTGAAAGCAAATTTTTAATTTTAAAAATATATATTTATATTTCGTACATTCTATAGAATCGATTATACACAATATACTAATTACATTTACCAATCTATTTTATCATTTCAGGTGAGTTTTCAATTCAGTTGAAAGATACCCTAACAAATGGCAACTACTGTAAGTTTTTCCTACTTGAAGTTAATCTGACGCATCCCAGCGAAAAGGTGACAAAGGGCAGTTTTTAACGCTCCCCTCGCTAGATAATCCTAAAAACATCCTAAAGACCGTAAAGAAAAGAGTTGAACCCTGAGCAGATCAGGATAACAGCAGCGAATAAAACAACCCGAGAAATGTTAGAACAAAGAGTAAAGCACGCTTTAGGGCATTGCGGTCTTTCCAGAATCTCAAATTCAAACTCTGCGTCCGCTTATCGCCTTACTTCTCCATGTCAACGGGACACACACAACAGGGATAAAAAACCAACGATAGGCAGCTACAGATGCAGATGCATATGCACTTACATGATAGTCGACTCAAGGACTTGCGCTGAATTGCAGGACTCATGCGAGTCACAGCATGTTACTCACATCACACATCCACACACAGACAAAGTCAAAGTTGATGTTAAAGTTGAAGTGGGAGACCAAGTCGAGTCCTTTGACTCGTCAGGCGTGGTATTTCCTGCAGGCTTAGGCACTAACCTAGACACACAATGTCACATATCCGCATGTAAGAATGTGCATCCTTCTGGGCAGTCCTCCAGCTGCAGCGAGCTGCCTCGTCAATATCCCCCTAGCATATGGTTGCACTTAGCACTTGAACTGTCTTCTTTTTTTTTATGTGCTCTGTTCGCAGAGTGTAATAAACTATTGCGAATGTGACAGGCAGAAGGGGATACGAATTGTATATATTCTTGATCAGCATCAACAGAATCTTCTGTTTAGATAGATGTGTATTTGTAGATCCAAGTGTTTGAGATATTTAGTTTATAACTGGTTTAGTTTAGAAAGTTTATAAATGGGATTGCAGATTAAAGAACAAAGTTAAAAAGTAAAAATTCACAAAACCCAAACATACACTTTATATATATTTAAAATTATAGTTGGATAATTCACTGAATAATATCGAGTTTCATATTTTGCATATCTAATTGCAAAGAAATGTTAAAGGTAATTAGGTATAAATTAAATACAAATAGGAATTACATATGACTAATGCAGTATAAAACACAACTAATTTTGTTATCCACTGATCAAGTACCCCTTATATAAATATTCTAACAAATAGTTGTAATGAATAATGAGTATCAAAAGTTATTCATTATAGAATTCCAGTGAGATGAGTATTTTCTGTTGAATGCCAAACCAATTTAGTGACAAGATTTTTAGACAAGCAGTACACATGACGTTCCTCTAGAAATTCGCCCCCAACCATCTGTGAAAAGTTTGCGTGAGTCATGTGGAGCACGTGGTGCCAAATCGAAAGGAGCATCAGTGTGGAGCTCGGCAGCCAACCCAGCTTTGCGCATGTTTACACTTAACAGCTCAGTTCAGGGCAGTTCATGTTGCAGGCAGGCAGGCAGGAAGGTTCGACTCCTCCCCTGGGGGGTTTGGGCTTTTGTGGCCCAGGAACTCATTTGTTTGGTCCTGGCTGGAATTCCATTTATGCTCGCCATGAATGCGTTTTGCACTTGGAATGCTATGAAGTTGTGCATTTCTTAGCGCGCGTGCGGGGAATTTCAGTGTGGAATTCCTGCATTCTGGACATGCCGCAGACATTGTCGAGCAATGGCGGCACAGTCAACACTCAACAAGGACACGCCGAAACAGGAGCAGCCACCACCTATGCGGGAATTCAGTGCTTGTGCTAGACAATTTCTCACAGTGTCAGAACAGTTTGGCGTAGGTGCAGCTACGTTCCGGACTTGTATGTGCAGACACTTGTTTACTGAGAGAGCTCCTGCTGCTGCTCCTGCAGCAAAGTATTTAAATTGTGTACGAATGCGAAACAAAAAGTTTTGCAAACATTTTTCTTGCAACTTATTCCTGCTTTGCGTTTGTTTGTCCGCTTTGTGTCTGCGTATCCTGTATCCTGTGTGTCTGCGGAATGTACTCAAGCCATATTTTGCCGCCTTGCAGATAAAATAACTGAAATGTTTTTGGGTTTTCAATTAATTAAAATCAGCTTCTAGGTACTCTACATTATTGTAAACCCAACTAATTCTATAAAATTATTTAAATGGTGCCACAAAAACTAATTGCTGTTTTTCCACTGCTGAACATTTTACACGCGACTTTTAATTGCTACTTGTGCACTTTAGTCTGGACTTTTATAGGGGCGTATTGTTTATACGATTTGTATCAAAAAGTATTAATTGCCCACTGTAAAAGCAAAGCGAACATTTGTTTTTCCCCTTAGCTGGCATTGGAACACATTAATTATATATTTGTTTCTATGAAGGTACCCACATTTAAACAACTAAGAACATTGCAATTGGGTGTAACCAGCTGCGGAATACTTTTCATTCACACAATTAATAATATACATTGAGTATCTGAACAATTTTTTAAAAATATAAAGAAAGATAATATGATCAATTATATTTTTACTTTATAGGATAGGAGATGCTTTCTTCTGCCTATTACATACATTTGCAAAAAAAAAAAACATTATTTCAATTATTCAATTATTTCATTATTTCATCATTTCAATGGGTTCAGTTCATCTTTTAGAAGTTAGTTGAAAAGCCTTCAAAATAATAAATTAATCTTAATTCTCAGTTATAAAAACTTGAAATAAAAATGTAAAATTGCTTTAATGAGCGGGAAATGGAGTTAAAAATTTGCTAGTAATTTTGATTATGGACTTTACAACACCCTGTTTATATAAATTTCAGGCAGAGATAATCAATAATCAATACGCCTGCCACGTTTAGGAGCAATCAGCTACTTTCCACGATTCGTTAAATTTTAATGATAATTGCATTTAGTTTCGATTAAATTATGCATTCTGGCCAAAACTGCCAAGTCCTTGTTATGTGCGGTAAATGTTACCCAGCGGTTGTGTCGTCTTTTCTGGGTTTGGGGTGTAGGGCATAGAAAATGGAATTTGGACAAGAACCGCAACAGTGCAACAGCAAGATTTAATGTATGAAATTATTATGCATATTTATTGTTGCTTTGTTTGCTAAACGGTTTTGTTTGCCTGCGTAAATCGAACACTCATGAGTGTGTGTGTAGGGGTGTGTGTGTGTGTAGGGGTGTGTGTGCATATCATATTGCGTTCTCACACTCCTGCTTCTGAAATTTTGCCAATTTCAGTTAGTTAAATGTAGGCACAACAACTGCTGGGGACGGCAGCCAAAATTGATGGCAGAATTCGTTGCGTCGGCTTTAGATGGGGAGTCGGTTGCTGCGGTGGCCACGTCCTTCCCAAAAGCCCCAGCCGGAGCAGCTACGCTCCCTCCCCAGGAGGCGCAGCAGCGACTTGCTTTAGCGAGTGTCCGTTCCAGTGCCGAAGTGCAATGTGACCATGTGGCCATGTGGCCATGTTGACCGCAACAGCCCAACAATAATTAATGCATGAGCTGCAAACTAACCAAACCCTCGTCCTGGCCTGGCCAACTAGCTGTGCAATGGACAGCGCCCGAAACGGAGACCGAGACAGAGACGTGCCTGGAGGACACTTGGTTAGCTGGCTGCCTGATTTTCATTGAGCGGCCTGGGGACAACTGTGGGACAGACCACCGCAGCAAGTTCCTATTCGAAACGGCAGCAGCTGTTAACGTGGTCGCCGACGGCGACGCCGAAGCCGAAGCCGACGTCGACGTCGTAACGGCAAATAATTGCATATGAAACCGCAGTCGCAGCCAGTTTGAAGCAGTTGGCGGTTCGTTCATTGGTTGCACCGAGGCAAATGCTGCCGCAGAACTCTGTTGCACACAACTCAATTTATAATTAATTTAGAGCCTCCCTCTATTGCCCCCATTTTGGGGGCTTTGTGCTAATTACAAGTACACAAATATACATATGCTAATGTACTAATCTATGATTTAAAGACAGCCCAGCCAGAAGCAAGAATATCTCATCTAACGATAATCAAAATAATCTTATTTTTGTGTCCTTAAAGCAACAGTTTGACAGTTTGAAATGAACTCAACTTTACTGTATTGTTTGACTTATAAATTGCTCAACTTGCATTCATACTAAGACAATATTCATTAGGTTACTCTGAACCGATTAAAATGGGTATAAAGGTAATAACGGATTGGTGAAAATGTATGTAACAGGCAGAAAGAGGCACCTCCAGTATCATACCATATGTAATCTTGATCAGGATCAACAATCAAAGCAATCTCTCGAGATCATTTGAATATATCCACGTCCATGACACGAGTAAATCAAGTTTATTTTATATGATCGATAACCGTTTTCGTAAAATCGATAAAAATCAACCGCAAATTTATAAAACTTATTTCGTAGGGTAGACAAAATTTGTTGGAGATATATTTGTTGCAAATTATCCAAAAATGCGACCGTTTTCTTATTTCGATATTTATCGATTTTTATAATCGTTGTTTATGTAGCATATCTAAGAGCCACCAAATTTGGTTTATTTTGTTTTCCTAAAGCATACGCAGAATACCTCCCAAATATATAAAAACCGCTTTTTAACTCTCCAGCTGTGTTCAGGGTATTTCCTAGTCGGGCAATACCGACTAGAGCAAGAGCTTATAGTTACATATTCGTGTTGATTTCATGTCAGACTCCTTTTAAATGCAATAAGCTAAGGAATTTCGTTGGTACACATGACATCTCCTGGATGGAGACTCTCGATAAGAGCATTCCTCGTTGAATTTTAGATCATTGCGAACTTGCCACTTGCCACATGCCACCAGGCAGCCACATGCTGCATGTCACATGGCACTGGGACAATTGTACGGTCTGGGCTCACAATTTTGCAATTGATTTAATTGTGAATGTATTTATTAAATAAATTATTCATGCTTCGCTCGATTGCACTCCTTGTGAATGTGCGCTGTGGCTGACCTAAACATGTCCTGGCCACAGGAGCAGACTGCGCCACCAGGGGCAGCCTCGCCGTTTGCCACTGTAATTAGTTGTGGTGGAATAATCGCATGCAACCGGCGACTGACCCCCCCCCCCCCCCCCCCCCCCCCCCCCCCCCCCCCCCCCCCCCCCCCCCCCCCCCCCCCCCCCACACCCCCCCACCCCTCCCTACCACCGTGCGGACGGGTCAAGGGGCAGGACTGCATAATGTTCGTGTGGTCGAGTAAATGTGAAGCGGTCGGTCGGTCGGTCGGTCCGTCTGTCGGTCTGTTGGTCGGTTGGTTAGTCGGTTGTCTGGTTGGTTGGTTGGTGCTTGCATTTTGGCCATTCGAGTGGTGACATTTTAATTTACCCGAGCGAGAAAACCAATTTTGCACTCGCACAGTACTAAATGCAACTGAAACAACAACAACAACAATACCAGGATGAAGTGTGCCTAATTTATTCAACATTTATTTATTGGGAGTTATGATTTGTTTTATGTGGCATGCAGATTCCATTTAATTGACTTTGTGCAAATTGCATTTGCATCACCAAATTAACCGCCAAGGATTTGAAAAGTTCACAAGCCAAAACAGGTTGATAGACACTACCACAGGCTTTAATACAGGGTGTTCAGAGCAGGAAAAAAGAAACTCCGATTGGATACAAAGAAAGTAAACTTATTTATAAAGACAATTTTCAAAGGAGTAACAATATATGAAACCTTGTAATAAATTATAAAACCTTTTTACCTATTTTCAATGTGTTCAGAATTTAACAACATTTAGCTTCGTATTAAATTCCGAAGGTCCCGAAATGAATGCAGACAAATAAATTACATAAACGTTAGAAATGTGAGCAGGTTATTTGTATATTTCAAGAATCTACAGACTTCTTCAGTGCATTCCATTAATTTGTGTTAAGACTTTTAACTTACTTAAATTCTGATATGGTATTAAAAGACAAAGAACTCAAATTAATTCCCTTATACCAAAACAAATAAGTCTATCTTGTGAAATAAAAAGTGTTTTTCACCCTACGACTAAGGCACCTAAATATTATTAAATAAGTATATTATAGCGGTACGATCCAGTAAATGCACTCACGAAAAGACAGTTATGTTTAAAAGTATGTATTCTAATTAATATCTATTAGATCGGTTCAGAAAAACTTCGAAATGCGTTCGTCCATTTAACGTAATCGAAAAGATTGCGCAAATCACAGAAAAACTAAAAAATTCGTTTCATTTTTATGGCTTAAACGGACACCAAAGTGAGAGACAAAAAATCCGGGTAAAATTTGGGTGAACCAATAAAACGGTTAGAGTAGAAAATAACGCAGATTTGAGGAGTGGAGTCGAACTGAGACGCATTGAGTCGGGCCGGAGCACTCTCGTGTTGGGGCTCTGATTAAATTCGGCAAATATCGCTGATGCTTGCAAATCGCCGTTCAATGCAAAGCAGAGCTGGGCGCACCTAGGCTCCTGGGCAGGAGAGTGGGGAGGGGGGTTGCATCTGCGGCCATGTTGAAGTACACAAAACCCATGCAAACAAACAGGCATTTCATTGCAAACAAGAGCGCCGTGAGCAGAGCAAAGCAGAGCAGAGTCGAACAGAGCAGAAAACCTGCTGGCCCACACTCGCCATCCAATGGGTAGCCAGCCAGAAGCTAGCTGCTCCCAGGTCGACCCACACGCAGTTGGGCAAACTGGCAAATACGGTGGCATCGACATCGACATCGGCATCGGCATCGGCATCGACGGAGGCGCCTTTGTTTAGATTGTGCGCCCCCCACAACATGGAACGAGGAGCGGGGGAGCGGGGGGTACACGCATCAGGACTTTTGCAGTCGTTGGCATTTTATTGTTGTAGCCGAGAGTGCGTTGTAGTCCTGCTGCAGTTTCGGGCATTATTTCGGTTTAGTTTGGTAAATACACATGCTGCACATGCCCCGCTGGGAAGCTCACAGTGGAGTGGCATAACCAGCACAACCAATCCAGCCAGGAGCTTAGGCAACTGCTCTTGTTGTCCTCGTGCTCCGGGGGGGAGGCGGGGAGCATTTGCGCCCGACTGCATTGCCGAGGCACGCACATAAAAATGCTTCAATGCATTTCGTGCATTTAATGAAAACTCCTCCGATTTGGCAACTGGACTTTTGTCGGTTGTCCGTGTTGACCGTGCAAATATCGGGGACGTTCCATCAAATAAATCCCATGGAAATAAAAAGCTATAATCGGCAGTATCGGGCTAAATCTGTCTTTAATAGTTTTTGAGATAAGTTTATTTATAATTTAAGACAAATTGGGCCTATAATCTTTATGGGTTTGGAATTGGCCATTTTTAACCATATTCAAAATATCATAAAGTAGATGAATAGCTGGAAAAACAATATAGTTCTTTTAATCACTACATCTTCAAGCGGTATTCCGTGAGACTATATCACGATTCGGGCCTTGAAATTTGAATACACACAAGCTGCAACAAAGGGTCGGACCCTTGTAAGGTTGCACGACAATGGCTTTAACACGGTGCGACAAGTTTGCATAAAAACAATACACGACTATATTGAAGATATCTGATGATGATGAACATGATGATGATGATGATGATGATGATGATGATGAGTTTGTTAAGGGTGATGATGATGCCGATACCCTGAAATCCAGTTGCCGTGTCGCACAAAGAGCCCAGAAAATGGTTTTCGTTGTTCGGTGGCGTCGTCAACCTCAGCGAATGCCATTCTGGCATTGAATGCGAGTCGAGACACAAAAAGCACCTGTGCTGCTGCTGACCTGAAAGGGGCGGAGCAACGAGGCGTGGCTGTCATATCTGAAAGCAATTTGGCCCCAGCAAAACGAGTAACAGGAATCGATAAACTCGTTGGGCGTGCAATTTGCGACGTGAGCAAAGGCCTTCAAAAGGACAGGCCGCACGGCCAGTGGACGGACACTGCACAATGAATTGGATAGGTGCCCTGTAAGGCGGTATATGTGGGTGCCTGTCCCTGTTCCTACCCATGTCCGTGTCCGTGTCCGTGTCCGTGTCCGCAATTCAAGTTTCAGGCCTTTCCATTTGCATGTTCTTGCCATATCAAATGCAACGAGGCGTATGCGCAATTTCTGTGCCGAGGCGACATCAATCAGTTATTAGCCCAGGACATCCGCACTTTACACGGAAAAAATAAACCACTATCATTTTATGCAAAGAATATTCTAGAGAGTAGACTAAGGATATCTCAATAAACTAACTTGACTGATTTCTTATTTGGCCATTTTGCCATTTTGCAGTGCCGCCCAAGGCTGGACAGAAGCGACCGGTCACCAGTCCTGCTCCCCACATACCCGTGCCGCACCATCTGCAGACGCCGCCGCACTCGGGCGTCGGGAATAGCTCGGCGCCGCCCACATCGAGCGGCCAATTGCTGAACCACGCCCTGCCCAACAACCACATTGGCGCCCAGTCGCCGCAGCAACAACAACAGCAACAGCAGCAACCACAGCAACAACAGCAGCAGCAACAGCAGCAGCAGCAACAGCAGCAGCATCAGGCGCATCAACAAGCAGTTGCTGCAGCTGTGCAGCAGCAGTTGGCGGGCGTGGGCGTTGGAGTTCCGCCCGGTGGCATTAATGCAGCATCGGCGGCCAGTGCGCGCGGCTCCTTTGCCGCTGCCCTGCGCACGCTGGCCAAGCAGGCGGACATCAAGGACGAGGACGAGGTGGTCGCTGTGGGCCGGGAGCGCCAGGTGCCCACATCTGTGGCGCCGCCAAATGCCGGACCCGTACCCGTACCCGTACCTGTGTCGCTCAACTCGGTGGCCGGACGGGGCGTGGTGTCCGCCGGTGGCGTTGCCGTCGAGGATCGTGTGGCTGCCGCCAACAAGAAACGCTCGCCGCCATCGCCACAGCCGCCCGAGAAAATGGCCCGGCTCAGCCACACGCCGCAGGCGGCATCCCTGCAACCGGAGCTGCTCGCCCGCAGCGGCTTCCAGCCGTACAGATCCGACGAGCGGCTGATGCACCCGGCCGGCGCCTTCCCCCTGGAAGCGTACTCGCACTTCGCCGGCCTACCCGGCATTCCTCCAGCAGGTGAGCAAACGTGACATCCTTTCGGATTGGGATTCAGATTCAATTATTTAGATTCGACTCTCTTTATCGTGAATTCTTTGTTTTACAGCATTTCTGAATCCGGCGGCGGGTCTGCCCTACTCGGATCCGCTTTACTTGGAGCACCGCTACCAGCTGTTCCGTGCGGCTGGCGGACACCACGGGCATCCGCATGCGGCGGCGCTCTATCCGCAGATAGCCTCTCCCTATTCGCATCTGTACTCGATGATGCCGGGGGCGGCGCTGGGCATCTCGCCGGCGATGCACGATCGCATCAAGCTGGAGGAGGAGCACCGGGCGCGTTTGGCGCGCGAAGAGGAGCGCGAGCGCGAGATCCAGCGCGAAAAGGAGCGCGAACGCGAAATCCAGCGCGAGAAGGAGCAGCGCGAACGGGAGCGGGAGCAGCGGGAACGCGAACGGGAGCAGCGCGAAAAGGAGCTGCGCGAGAAGGAGCAGAAGGAGAAGGAGGCGCGCGAGCGCAAAATGCAGGAGGAGCGCGAGGCCAGAGAACGGGAACGCCAGCAGCTGCTGAACGCCTCGCATCACTTCTCGAATCCGCTGTACGCGCCGCTCAACCGCAACCTGCTCGGCTCGATGATGCCGCACATCAACCTGGGACTGCGCGGTCCGCCCGGCGGCCTCCACAGCCTGGCGGGCATGTCGCACTACCACGCGGCGGCGGCGAACGCCCAGCGCCAGAGCCCCATGGGCCTCAACCTGGGCATGCCGGGCATGCCCACGCTGCCCGGCCACGGGCCGACCAATCTGCAGCACCACCTGCAGCAGGCGGCCATGGGTCTGGCCGCGCATCCCGCTGCGGCGGGCCTCACCCATCCGGGCTTCTCGGCAGCCGCTGCATTGGGCCTGGGCCCGCATCCGCACAGCCTCAACCTGAGCCATGCGCACCTCTCGCCGCACCATGCGGTGCACCAGCTGCCGGCGCACTCCGTGGCCAGCTCGTCGGGTGGTCCGAGTCCCGGGGTGTCGAGCAGCACGGCGGCCACGTCGGCGTCGCCGCACAGCAGCCTCAACCTGACGGTGGCCACCAGCAGCATGGCCCAGACGACGTCCACGGCCACGCCCAGCTCGCACATTCCGACCATGAGCCACTACTACCACCACAGCCACCTGGCGGCGATGCACGCCGCGGCGGCTGCCAGCGGCCTGACGCCCGTCGCCGCCCACCAGCAGCCGATCAGCGGTGCTGCGCATTCGACCTCCCCCAAGATTACCCCGCCACTCGGCTCGGCGCCCAACGGCGGAGCCCGCGCCGCCGGCAGCCCGCACGCCATGCGCCACCACATTGCGGCCGCCGTGGCCGCGGCCCAGCAGCAGTCGGTGCTCCTGGAGAAGGGCGCCGCCACGACGCCGGTGACGCACGAGCCGACCACGCTGGACCTGACCGGCTCCAACTCGAACTCGAGCAACCAGGCGCAGTCGAGCGCCAGCAACAGCACATCCGCTGCGCACGAGCTCAATGGCATCGAGTCCAACGGGCCGACGGACGGCAAGGAGACGGCACAGCCGGTGGGCGTCAAGGAGAGTGCGATGCAGAGCGGCACGCCGCCCGTGGCGCCGGACACGAAGCCGGCGACGCCGAGTGCCGGCGGCAGTCAGGAGAAGACGCTGCTGCCGGACAGCTCGCCGGAGAACTCGTCGCGCCGCAGCGCCAGTCCGCCCAGCACGGACAACAACAACAGCAGCAGCAACGCCAACGCCAACGCCAACAACTCGAGCAGCACAGCAGCCGCCGGAGCCACGGGAGCGACAGCCCCCGGCGGCCCACAAGGTAATTGCAGTGCGGAGCCCTGCCCAAAGATTCTAGCAGCAGCCCGCTCGCCGCCTGCCATCAAGCAGGAGCTGAGCGAGCAGCCAGAGCCGGAGCCGGAGCAGCGCGCCAAGCTATCATCGCCCGGCGATGCGGCGTGCGTGTCCGGCGGCAGCGCGGTCACCTCGACCACGTGCGGCAGCAACTCGCCGCCGGTGGTCAGCAGCAGCACCAGCACCAGCGCCAGCGGCAACAACAACAATGCGGCGACTGCTTCTGCTGCTGCTGCTGCTGCTGACGAGGTGTCCACGAGTGCCACGCCCATCGCTGAGGCATCCAGATGATCCTACGGAAAAGCTACCACTAAATACACACACATGTCACACCAAGCTCAGATCGTAGTTAGTAATATTCATTCGTGAGATCGAAACTAGTTAACATCTACCTTCAACTTAGCCGTTAATCCAATTGCCTATTTATAACGAGTATACAGTAAATTTTAAATTGTAATTTGTAATTTGTAATTTGTATTGCATCATCCTCATCAGCTAGGCAGACACAAGTTACGGTGTCTTCTTTTTATCAAATACATATTATTAACATTATTATTATTGCATACTTATTTTTATCTTTTATCTTTTTATTTAATTGTGAAATGTTTGCTCTAGAGTTGCCCAAATAAATCATTTTGTTTATAATTCATTTTCGTTTCATTTTATTTTGTTTGGCAAACCATTTTTTTTTTTCAGCGGGATTTTGGTAATATGTTTCATTGTTTTTGAAGCACAGAATTATCTTTGCTGATGGCCGTCAACAATTTTAAATTATTTTATTTTTCCATGTATACATAATTATTCCTTTTTTGTCAAGTTTGTTGGAAAATCAAATTTTACTCTGAAGCACAGCCTCCAGTCTGGTAAAAAGAAAAAAAATTAATATAGTAAACGATACCCAAGAATACCCTAAAGTCCCTTTTACTCAGTTGGTAAATAATCATACACAGCGAATCTAAAGCTAATAGTATTTAAAAAAATACGAAAAGTATTCAAAAACATTTTTCCTGGGGGAATTCATTGAATCCCTATAAGAATACATAAAGTGAAACTGAAAATGCCGCTTTCTTGCTATTAGATGATAGTCCAAGTTTTAAGTTTTAAAATAACTAATTGCTATTGCTCTTTTTTTGAAAATCTAAAACTATAGATTTTAAAAAATACTATGAAATTCTAATAAAACTCAACTCTATTATTTTAGAAGACAACAAAACTTCGGGGCAGACACTTGGCCGCAGCAATACCGCTGAGGAGGCAACAGCCTTATGACACCAACTCTTCAGTAATTCGAACAACTAACTAATGAAAAACTTTGGCGATATTGGGATGTATCTACTGTCGGAACGGGCGCTCCATCAGCAGCGCAAGCGGATGCTCGACGAGTTTCTAAAGCTTTAGGGCCGCGTCCGCTATAGGAAGTGTGGCTGAAAAAAAAAAAACAAAAAATTGCCGCCATTTAAACTTACATTAATATACACGCATACATACCTTCTATGTAAAGCCCCTTAGCAGATATCACATATTCATTTGTTCTCGGTGTTACAATCTAAAGTTGAACAGGATTCCTTAACTCGATCGATGCATGCATGAAAATGTTCAATTTGTAATTCGTGTTAAGGTTAACTACAATTTACATAAAATGTAAAGGTAATATTGTATAAATATAAATATAAATATTGTGAGATACTCAAACGCATTAAAATATATAGAATTTTAGGCATATACTTACACTTTGACTAATTCAAAGAACTCTGAATGTAGTTTATGTGCGCATGAAGAAGGGCCCTCTTAACGCAACCCGTGCGATTTAAAGATACTTGTACAATTTAGATTTAAAAAAAAAAGCTCGTAAGAAATTTATGTATACAAAGAGAAAACAAAGCATTCATACTGAATAGTTATATTTTATTCTTAAATTGCTAATAATTGTGATTTGGAGAGTACGAAAGAGAAAACAATGATAATGTATGTATTATGTAAAATTAACTAAAAAAAAAAATACAAGGATAAAACGGAACTGAAATTTAGGTAAAAACAAACCAAAAATCAAATCAAAACGGATAATCTGGAATGGATAAGTCAAATCGCGAAAGGCTTAAATTATTTTTCGAAATTGTCGAATTTTTTGTACAGTAATGTGAGCAACTTTTTGGCCCTTACAAACGCGTTTCTATTATTTTTCAGTTTTTATACAATTTTTATAGTGTTGCCATTGATGCGAACATTGATGCAGAAAAACGCCGTAATTATTTAGCAAATACACAAAAGCTAATCAGCAAATAACAAAGCCCATTTTTCATTGCAAGTCATGTTTAAACTTATTTAATGCGTACACATTAAGTAGCCAATACTAAAAAAAAGAAACTCCTAGGTGTTCATTGTTTGTCCGGTTTTAGTTAACACAAATCGCACCCAAACGTACTTATGTTTGAGATTGCCTAAAATAACGATTTCATTTAGTTCTTAAACATAAAAATCTCGAGCAATCTGTGATATTAATGAAAATGAAAACAAAAAAAAAAACTCCACATTGTAGCGAACTTCAAGCTAAACATTTTTGAGCGCTAATATCTACAAGTTAAAAAACAAAATATAGAACAACTCATTGTCGTATCGATCATGTTGGAATTGACTTTACGAGTACTCACAATACTTTTTCCGAAAAAAAACACAATTCAGACATTAAATGCAAATCCATAGTTTTTTCTTTTTGAAACCACAATTTTATAAGAATAAACATAATAATAGATGTGGGTATGTAGATATCAGTAAAACTGAAATGGAATATATTTTTACCAAAAGCACTAGTTTACAGAAATGTTCGATCTATAGTATCTGATTCTTATTCGCAATTATAAATGCAATATTTCTTCTAAGGTTTATATTGGCTATCAATAACAACAAAATCATAGATATTGAAAATATTTTTGAACAACTCAACAGGATATTTGAAACCAGTATCAGAATCTGTAGATTGGAATATTTGTCTCATCATGTAAACTAGTGTAGTCGTATTAGTTTTTTGGATATTACATTGCATACGGACACTACGGATATTATTTGGTGCGCATAAATATATGTAAACTTAATCCACACATGCGAATGCTAATAAATAATGCATACTAGTTTCAATACAAAACCTTAACAAAATACATAAATTAACGTATTTCTCCCTCAATCTTCGTTGTGTGTGTGTAAAACAGAATGCAAAATGTAAACATAATTTTTAAGCTAACCAACAAATCCAAATAGAGATACGCATACATTGAGCAGCAGTAACCAGAAACGTTGAACGGCATTATTATTGTTAAAATCAATAACAATAACAACACATACAATAAATACAAATTATGTGCAACGTGTGTGGCATCAAAAAATATAACAATCTTGTGCAACTTTACTTAAGGCATTTATGATTTTATTGAATAAAACTACGTAAGAGATTAAAACGATATGTCTTTAAATTCAACTACAAAGAAACTTTTTTCGATTTGGATTGACAACAGTTACTTGTTCTGGGATTAATCAAATTTAATTTAATTATATATGCACTCAGGAAGTCCTCTTCTTTTCGAAATTAATTTTATATTTACTTATTCCTGTTTAGGGTTTCTGTGTTTCTTCATTTGTCATTCTATGTGATACTTTTATTTAATAATTTTTTTAATATTATTGACCCTTAAGTTTAAGGAGTTTTTAAAATTTCTCATCTTCTCAAAGTTATTGCTTGTAGTGAGATTTAGGACATATTTATTTATCCTTATAAAAGTCAGCTTCGGCTGAAAGACATTTTTAAAGAATGATTACATACTAAAACTTAGCAATAAAAACAATTCGTTTCGGCTTTAGATAAAGCACCTACTTTAGCACTTATATTTGAACTGTTTTGAGAAACAATCTCAATTCCATCAATTAGATCGTATTTAAGGCTTAGGTTTGTACGACGTCCGACTTCTTGACGTATTTCAATATTCGCAGGATTGTCGACGGCGTTACGCCCTGAATGCGGCTGGCGGCGGCAATTGTTTGCGGCTGTATCAGCGTCAGTTTCTGGCGCTCTTCATTGGACAGGCTCAGCGATTTGGAGAAATAGTCAATGTCCGTGGGAATGCACAGGCGCTCCTCCCGCCTGACATCCTCCACGTCGCGCTGCTGCTCATCCACAAAGAACGAGTAGAGCGCCTCAATTTTCAGCCTCGTGGCCATCTCGTTGTCGGCCCGCAGCCAGCTCAGCTCGTCCGGAGACAGGTCTATCAGTTGCTCAACCGTTATGTTGTCCGCCGGCACGGCGAGCATGTCGAATGCCGATTTCTGTATGGAAGCCTTGGACTGCGGCAGGCGCAGCGCCTGACGCCAGAAATTGCTGTGCTTTCTCAAGCCTCTGAGTGCATCGATGCCAGCCTTGACCTTGTGTTCAGTCTGCTGGAAGTGCTGGTAGCGCTCCTTACCGACCAGCCCAAATTCGTAGCCCTTCTGGGTGAGACGCATGTCAGCGTTGTCCGGCCGCAGAGAGAGTCGGAACTCAGCTCGACTGGTGAACATGCGATAGGGTTCGTTGGTGCCCAGAGTGGTGAGGTCGTCGATTAGTACGCCGATGTAGCCCTCAGTGCGGCTAATTGAAAGCTGACGCCCATCCTGGTGCAGAGTTTTACCCGCAGCATTTGCACCCGCTATAATTCCCTGGGCGGCAGCCTCTTCGTATCCTGTGGTGCCGTTTATTTGACCGGCGAAGAACAATCCCGTCACGCGCTTCGTTTCCAGCGTCGGATACAGCTCGCGAGGATCAATGAAATCGTACTCCACGCCGTAGCCGGGCTGCACCACCTCGGCGTGCTCCAGCCCTTTGATGGCACGCACAAGTTCCACCTGTTGGGCATGGGGCAGAGTGCACGATATACCCTGCGGATAACAGAGCGGACTGTCGAACCCCTCTGGCTCGAGCCACACCTGGTGGACTCTGGCACCGAATCGCAGGACCTTCGACTCAATCGAAGGACAGTAGCGCGGCCCGGTCACCTCCTCCGAGACGTGCCGATTGACGTGCAAATTATCGCGCACAATGTCGTTCACACGGGGCGTCGTGTAGGTCAGATAACAGGGCATCTGCTCCACGGCGGGCAGCCAAACTTCCTTATTTAGAAATGAGAACGGCATGGGCGGATCGTCGGCATCGTGCTTCTCAAGCTGTGAAAAGTCCACGCTGCTCTTGGCAATCCGCGGTGGTGTTCCAGTCTTTAGGCGTCCCATGCGAAAGCCCAATCGGTTCAGCGCCTCGCCGAGTGCCTTGGCGGGCTTGTCTCCGATGCGACCTGCCGGCCGCACCTCCAGCCCGATGTTGATGTGTGCGCGCAGAAAAGTGCCCGTGGTGAGCACCACGGAATGACTCCGCACCAGCTCCCCATCCTCCAGAAGCACGCCATTGCAGCGTGTGCCGCTGGCAGTAGTTTCATCCGCATCAATTAGAAGATTATCCACGGACGCTGCCCGTATCTGCAGGTTTGGGGTGTTCCATAACTCCCGCTGAACCGCCCGCTTGTAGAGCTGGCGATCGATCTGGGCCCTTGGACCCCACACGGCCGGTCCGCGTCGCTTGTTTAGCACCTTGTAGTGCACGCCAGAAACGTCGCAGCAACGGGCACAAACACCGTCTAGGGCATCCACTTCGCGCATTAAATGCCCCTTTCCAATGCCACCAAATGACGGATTGCACGACATCTCTCCAATTGTGTCCAGTTTATGGGTAAGCAGCAGTGTCCGGGCACCCATGCGGGCAGCAGCTGCACACGCTTCTGTGCCGGCGTGCCCGCCTCCAATCACAACTACATCATAAATATTTTGGTGGGCTTGAGTGGAGTTAAGCCGGCTCCTGGCCAGGGCTCTGCTCACGCAATACCGTAGTTGCTGCATTTATCAGCATTCGTCGATAACTTGTGTTGGTTATTGTCTAAATGTGCGTCAAGTTAGCATCGAACGTTTATCTTCGATTTTTTGAACTTTGGTTCGGGGCCGGATTTGCCGTTGATTTTTAAAACTATTAATAAACTCAAAAATAAAAGAAATTAATAGTAGAATAAAAAAGGGCAAAGGGTAAGACACATAAAAGCTACAATTCTAGTTAAACTAAAAATGTTTTTCTTATGCATTTTCAATTATAAAAGATTTATAAAAACCTTTTGTTTATTGAACTGAACCCTAAATTGTTTTCTGCAAAACATCTACGGACAAATTAAAGTGTTGTATATAAATTCGTATTTGAAATTTACTTCAATTCAAATGTGCGTACATGTTTTTATACTATATTGTAGGCTCACCTTACGAGGTATTTTTCAACACTGATATCGATAAATCGAATAGTGTTCTCTCGATACCTATGTAGATTATTAACAGCTGCTGTCAACTTATTTGTTTTTATGCGGCTATGTGGATAGTTTATGCTTTGCTGGTGCACCTTTTGCTGCTGGGATCCATATTCGTGATATACTTTCGGTCGCCCGTTATCGAGGGTCTACAACCACAGGAAGCACTAAAGGCTGAACCGCCTGCCGACCGTCTGGTTCTGATAGTCACCGATGGACTGCGGGCTGAATCATTTTTCGCCAAAAACTGCAACCATGTGCCGCACCTACGCGAGATATTTCTGCAGGAGGGAATAGTTGGCATATCGCACACTCGCGTGCCTACCGAGTCACGGCCCGGCCACATTGCGCTGATAGCCGGACTGTACGAGGATCCGTCTGCCGTGACACGAGGCTGGAAGGAGAACCCCATTGAGTTCGATACGGTCTTTAATCGCAGTGAACACACCTACGCGTGGGGTGCCCAGGATGTGTTGCATATATTCGAAAAGCTTGCCGATGGCGGCCGGCCGATGCATTTTGATGCCTATAACCATGACTTTGACTTCTCAGGCCAACACAAGACCTACAAGCAGGACGAGTGGGTGTTCGACAGGGTGCCCTTGCTGCTGCAACGAAAGCAGGAGGAGCTAAGTAAAGCCAAGAGGGTGGTATTCTTTCTACACCTGTTGGGTCTAGATACGGCCGGTCATGTGCACAAGCCGGGCACGCCGCTTTTCCTCGAGAACCTCAAGTTTACAGAGCACGGAATTTGGAAGATATATCAGCGATTCGAGCAGGCTTTTCCCGATAAACGAACGGCATATTTGCTGACCTCAGATCACGGGATGACGGATTCAGGTAAACAATAATGTAAATTGGTCCGACGAGATGTTTCTATATTTGCTTTTTTGCAGGCTCGCACGGTGCTGGTGCCCAACATGAAACAGATACACCATTTATGCTCTGGGGAGCTGGTGTGGCACGTAGTTTCTATACAGGAAAAACCTTTGTGGCCAACGATGATAGCGTGGAATTGCCGCTGCGTGAACTGGAACAGGCACAGCTGACGCCCTTGATGTCTGCATTAGTTGGTCTGCCGCCGCCTATGAACAATTTTGGTATATTGCCCTTTGGCTACTTGGAAGCTGGTGACAAGTACGAGGCTATGGCGGCTCACAGCAACGCTCTCCAGATTCTTGCCCAATATCTGAGTCTGCAAGAACAGCACAAGCGTGGCATCTTCGCCCCATTTTTGAATAGCTTCAACCAGCTGACATCGACCGAGGTCAATGCTTATATAAATGGCACGGCAAACGAGCTCATGCACAATGAATTTGAGGAATCGATGGCCAACAGTGCGATCATAATGGAGCTGGCGCTAAAAGGCATCGATTACTACCACGGATACTATTGCAACGCTCTGTTGATGTGCACTACGGCCACCTTTTTCGGCTGGATATTTTATTTATACCGCCTGCTAGTCCAAGGGGCCGAGCCCAAAAAACTGGCATCCACTTCTAATCGTCAAACGTGCCGGATCACCCTGAGTCTATGTTTCGCAGCTTTGCTGCTGATCGGCTTTATTGTGGCACAGCGTGTTCCACTCTCCGTTGGATTTTATTTGCTGCTGCCAATACCCGTCTGGATGTTGGCTTTGCGTCAAGTCCACGTGGGAGCTTCCACCCAACCAACAGTTGGGCGTCGCGCACAGGTATCCTCGATACAGCTGCTGTTGCTCATTGCTTGCGCGGAGCTTCTGGTCTTCACCTTCTTTGAGCGTCGTCTAATTTCGCTCTGCTTCGTTGCTTTTGCTTGTTACAGCAACTGGCGCGTCTTCAAGATCAAAACGATGCACTTCTTTCTATGGTGGTTGCTGGTCATGTTACTGGCCTGCTTTCCATTGCTGCCGCCCTCTGTGGGATATCAGAATGGTTATTTGTTACTGGCAGGCATCCTGTTCCTGCTCATCCGTTCGTTTCTAAGCCATGAAGCCCGAACATTCAGGTGGCATACCAAGTGGTGCAATACTCTGATTTTGGTAAACACAGCCGTGTGCGTGTATCTCCATTGCCACCAGATAGCGGTGCCGCTGGCTCTAAAACTGATCAGTTGGCTGTATTTGGCGTACGCTTTCATGACCATACAGCTCAACAAGGAGACGGCGCTGGAAGTGCGCTTGGCGCAGATAAGCTACAATCTGGGAGTGCTCTACACACTGATGTGCACCTCGTACGAGTCTCTGTTCGTGCAGCTGCTGGCCACCGAATTGGCAACGGCACTGAAAGCGCAGCGTGCGCAAACTGAGCCGCAACAAACATCTCTGCAGGCATCCTTACGTATAGCCTTCACTATTTTACTATACACCTTCTTCTCGCTCTTTGGCAGCGGGAATATTGCATCGGTCAGCTCCTTCGATCCGAACATTGCCCGCTGCTTTCTCAGCAATTTTGCGCCGTTTGTAATCATGTCCCTGGTGCTGCTCAAGCTCCTGCTTCCGATAGTGGTAAACATCTCGATTGTGTACACTTATTGCGAGTACGTGCGACAACATGAGCGACAAATCTTTATATGCCTGCTGCTCATCTGCGATATCATGGGGCTGAACTTTCTGTTCCTGGTGCGTAATCGCGGCTCCTGGCTGGAAATCGGATCGTCCATATCGCATTTCGTTATCATGGAGATCGTTACGCTGGTGCTACTAATTCTTGCTTATGCATCCAAGTTACTGCTCAGGCTGGCCAGCTGTGATCGTGTTTTGTCCAAACTGCACTAATTCAAAAAAGTCATGTAATTCCCCTGATGAGGTATTATCATATTTAGTTGTTTGTTGTAACTTTCAGGTAAAAGAAATCAACCTCTGAAAAACCCAAAGTTCTTTTGAAATTTAAGTATTAGGTATATTCAATGGCCATAAAATATTGTCCTTTTACATTTCAATGCAATAATTAATTTGTATCTATTATGATGAGTTAAGAAAACATGTTCAATAAGAGTAGTTCTAGTGCTATACAAAAGTTTTGTAATTATAATATATAAAATTGCCGAGCAACGTAACTAAAAACCCTCCATTGCGGCTTTGCGTTTGCGTTTCTGGAGCTTCTGTTTCATATCTGGTGCCTTGCCTCGGACCACAGCTGTCTTCAGGCGCTTGGCCGCCTTCTTGCGCTCTTGCACACCAGCCTTGCGTTTGGCCGCACGCACGGGATCGTGAATCTTTTCCTGGGCTACCGCTTTGCGACGCTCCGCACGCCGCACCATCAGCTTGGTCTGCACAACGTTGCGCAGCTTGTCGTAGATCTCGGCACCGATGCGTTTGCGTAGCCGGCTGCCCACACGCATTGCCAGCTGGCGCAACTCTACGTCGACGTTTTGGTCCTCCTCCGACATTTCGCGCACGAGTGTCTGCAAAAGAGCCGGAGCCAAGCGCGTCACTGCATCAACGCTCAGCAACGTGGACAGACTTTCGATGAGCGCAAACAGAGCTGTGCGCTGAGAAACAGATAAAGAATGAATTAATAAGCAGCGATTAAAATTGAGTACTCTGATACTTACAATGCTGGTGTCATGTGGCGCCTTGGACATTTCCTTGTTAATTAGAAATCGGATGTTGCGCACCAGCCAGCTGAGATTGATTTTGCCAGCTGGCAGCTGCTCTTGTTGCTCTCCCTCCGCTTCCTGCTTGATGCTAAACGGCACGTCCCTGAGCATGTGGGCCACAAAAATCAGGAGCTTCACCATTTCGTCAATCATCTCCTGCGCCGTTTCTCCGGGCGTCACCTGTGCACACAAATCCAACACCAGGCTTTTAAGATCTTGCGCCGGCCGTGCGTAGATAAACTCCAGCGCCTTAACATCGGCCGATTGCTCCCGTTTAATGCCAACCAGCTGGCGGCCTACATACTCGTAATCGTAGTGCGCCAAAATCTGCGTCAGCAGCTTGACCGCATTGCAGCGTACCCAATTGTGATCATGGCCGAGCAGCCGCTGGCTGGTGTACGCCAGTTCATCCACTGTAAGCGCCAGCTCCTCGTCGCTGAGCAAAGCCTCGCCGCAGTGCTCGAAAATCTTCAGCAGGCAATACTGGAGTTGTATCAGCTGATGGTCGAGATTGCGCTGCTGTTGCTCCAAAAGCGCATCCGCGTCGTCCCCATCGATTGCTCCATTGGATTGCTAAAAGGAAGTCAATATTTCATCAATCTTAACAGTCCCGATTAATTAAAAATTTTACTTACCTTCCGTCGCCGCTTGTTGTGTAGTGTTGACTCATCCACCAGAGGCGCTTCGCGTCCAGGAGCGCGCACAAATTTTCCGCCAGCTTCCGCATTGCCCATGGTCATCACGGCCACCAATGTGGGCATCACCAGGGGAAGTCGCTCTGCGAAGCCCGCGCGTTCCGCCTGCACGAAGCGGGAGAGCAGGGCAGAGGCCATCTCGCGCACACCTGGCTTTTGGGTGGATGTGAAGAACAACATGGTCAGATCGAGAAGCGGCTGACGCTGCAGCTTGCTAAGGCGGCCGAGCAGCGCCTCTAGAGCGGCGGCCACAGCGCGACGGCAATTAGAATCCTCATCGTTGACCAAGCGCGTGCCCAGCGACAGATATAGGAACTCCGAATGCTTGGCCAGCAGTTGGAGCGGGAACTTGTTGATTATGGAGTGCATAAATTGAATGGCCGACTGACGACCAGCGGTCTGCGTGTAGGCCAGCTGGACAGACATGAACTTGAGCAGCTGTTCCACGCGCTTCTGCAGCGGGTACTCCATGATGTATGTGATCAGGATGGTTCGCGACTCGTCGCGCACGTGATCCGACTGCGAGATAATGGACAGATCGGCCAGGCGCTTCATCAGTTCGTGCAGCGAGCGCGTGTCCACCTTGCGTCCGACCAAAGCCTTCAGCAGCGTGAAGCACATCGTTTGGCTGCTGCACTCGCCCTCCTGCAGCTCCTGCTCTACGTGCAGGAGCAGCTGCTCGATCTGCTCCTCAGTGAGAGCATAGTCCTGGCACTTTCGCAGCAGTGCAACCACCGCCTTGAAACTGGCGCGCACCAGCTGGGCATTCTCTTCCTGACGCGTGGCCCCAAATGTGGAGAAGTTTTTCAGGATGTCAAACAGGCGGCCCACCACCGGGCCCAGCTGTTCGGTGTCCAGTTCCGCCAGCTGGTAGTCGCCCATCCAGATGGCCGTGTAGCATTTGATCGCATAGCTTGTGGTTCTGGCGTGGTTGCTGCTCAACGCGTCCCGCAAAAGCGGCAGCAGCGGATGCAGGAACGGCTGATAGTCCAGCTCCGCTAGCTTCTTGCGCTTCAGCACAAAATGGAGCAGCTCCAGGCCGAACTCGATCAGGATGTGCGCGTTCGCCTGGGCATTGGACTTGACCTGCTTGTTGCCAGTGGCCACGCTGCGTCGTCCGGGCGCTGGCTGGATCAGCATGCAGTCGGGCCGTGCGCGTCGCATCAGCGCCTGCTGCTGGCTGCTGAGCTGCCGCTTCGCTGTGCCCGGCAGCAGGTCCGTGATGCTCTCCGACATGGTGCCGTAGATGAAGATCAGAAGGCTCTCGCGCGCAATGTGCGTGTTCTCCACAAGCCCGGCCACAATCTTGGCAAAGCACTCCTGGATCTTCTGCGTCACCTTGCGCGAATGCGTGCGCGCCAGCTGATCCTTGAAGGGCAGCAGCAAATCCAGGAGGCAATTGTCGCGTATGTGCCGTGCCGCAATGTTCAAAGTCAAGTAGCTTTTGGCGCTGGGCTTCGCTTCAGGCGTGTGTGCCACGATCTTGTCCACCTCCTTCTCGGCGTTCACGTCCCCGAAGATGTCGTTCAGGGCCACCTCCAGCAGGTTCTGCAGACAGAGCTCGATGTGCGCCGGCTGCAGTTGGCCGCGCAGTGCGTCGAGCACTCCGTGCAGGGTCACCGATAGCACGTGCACCTGGAAGCCACGCGTTAGCAGCGACTGCAGCTGATCGAGCAGGACGCCCAGCCAACTGCCGCCCAGGGTCAGCATGATCTTCTTCAGGATGTCTCGGGTGAGCATGCGAACCGATTTCAGAGGCGATCGCAGAAATGTGCACACCTTCATAAAAATGCCTGGCAAGTGGATAACAGGTTGCATCGACCACATTCATAAACATCCTATCCTACGTACCTGGCAGACTGTTGTCCAACAACTCCTGCGGCAGCTTCTGCAGCAACTTGACCATGGCCAGGGCAATGGGCACGCGCTGGATTTCCTCATCTTCGCGCTCGTAGCTGAGGCGGCGGCGGTTGACTTTGTGCTTGCTATCGTAGTTGGTCTTCTCGGAGATGGCTCGATGGAGCGTGGGCAGCAGGACACTGGTGATGGTGGTCATGATGCGCTTGGCCGCATTGGGGGCCAGCGGTTGCGAGATCTGCCGCTTCTTGGACAGCTCTGCGTCTTCCGCCCTCTCCTCGTCCTTGTCGCCATCGAAATCAATGTGGGATTCGTCAACTGGAGCCTCCTCTTTGGCGGACTGTGCTTCCGGTTCTTCTTCGTCCTTTTGGTTGGACTCTTCCGGCAGCGCTTCGGTCAGCTTTTGCTTGAGCTGGACCAGAAGGGAGCCATCGGCGTGCGCATGCGTCAGATCGAAGTGGAACGCATCGAGAATGCGAACCACCAGACGGACGCACTGCTTCTGCTGGCCGTGCGCCTGCCGAAGACGCTGCAGATAGTGTCGCAGCACGGCGTGGTATTGCTGCCACGGGAGCAGCTCGCACATAACGCCCACCGCCTCGATGGCCGCGTCCACGAGCGTATGCTTGCCCGCATGCTTCTCGCTCAAAAGGTAGCGTGTGGCCAGCGGCAGCAGAAACTGGGTGAGCGTGCGGGCGCAGGGCGTGGTCTGGCGCCATTTGGCGCCCCCGGCAATGTTCACCAGATGCTGCAGGCCGCGCCCATGACGCTGGGTCTGCAAGTGCAGCATGTTCTCGAAAAAGTCCACCTCCAGATCGTGCGCGTCGGCCAGCGGAGCGAGATCTCGCAGCACCTCGTGTGCGTCCGGACACCGGCGCGCCAGTTCGCCCAGCAGCCCAATGGCCTCGTTGCGGGCGTGCTCATGGCGTTCGTCGCGCAGGCAGCGCTGCAGCAGCGGCAGCCAGCACTCGTCCAGCCAGAAGTGCAGCTCGGCCTCGTCCGGTCGTTGTCCGTGGAGTTGGTGCGTCAGCTGGGGCAGCAGCAGCTTCAGCAGCTCGCCAATGTTGACGCGCAGGCCCAGGTCGGAGTCGTGGCGCAGCATATAGAAGCAGTTGTAGGTAACCAGGAGACCCAGTTCCAGATCCACAAATACCTGGCTGTCCGCCTTGCGCTCCAGGAGCTGCTTCAGTTCGGTGAGTGCCTGCAGCCGCCTGTCGTAGTCGGGCTGCTCCAGCCAGCGCTTGTCCCACGCATTCAGCTGCAGCACAAGGCGTGCCCACTCCCGAATCGCCGACGCAGCACCCTCGAGTTCCGGCTGCTGTTTGGCCCGCTTGACGAGCCGCTTGGCCATCTCCGCGAGCATGTCGCACAGAAGCCTGCGGGCGGGCAGCGCGTGCACCTGCTCGAAGAGCGGCGCCAGCTGGCGCACGTATTTGTGGGGCGCGGGCACACGCTGGCCGAGATTCGCAAGCGTTGTGATCAGCTGCAGCGCCGTCTCTGGAGCGGCGCTGGCCGCCTGCTTGGTGAAGATGGGCAGCAGCAGCTGGAGCAGCTGCTCGCACGTGTCCGGCTGGTGCACATGCGCCGTCAGCAGGCTGAGGATGTTCAGCTCGCGTCTGTCCAGCGTCTGTTTGCCGGCCCGCTTCTGACGCCAGCTGGCCTGCATCAGCTGCAGCACATCCGGTATATACGGCTGCAGTGTGGCCAGAGCCTGCGCGCCGTGCTCCTCCGTGCCGGCGCTCTCTAGCAGCTGCTCCACCAGCTGCAGGAGGGCGCGTCGCACCACCGGCTTGGCCTTCTCGTTCAGCATCAGCGCCACCAGATAGTGCATAATGGGCGCTGAATCCGGCGACGGACGCTGTTGCAGCCAGGACTGGTAGCCGGGCTCGCCGCCCCACAGCAGCAGCAGCTTGAGCAGCGGCGTGGGCGCGTGAATGGAGTCTTGGGGCAGGCGCGCCAGGCCCGGCCAGACAAAGGTCTCGCAAATGGCCTGCAGCTGCTCGGACTGCCACAGCTCGGACATGTCCAGCAGCTGGCCAAAGTAGTTGACGAGCGTTTGGAGCGCGGCGTGGCGCACATTCTTGTAGGCAGTCACTAGCTTGCCCACCTCGACGGCGCCGCTCTCACCGATCACCTGCTGTGAGACGCCGCCCGCCAAGAGCAGCAGCTTCAGCGCGTACAGCTGAAAGGCCGCGCTGAGACGGCCGGCGAACTCCTTCCGGATGAGCTCCAGCAGGTTCACAATTCGCTGCAGCTGGCGTCCAGAGATTACCGCTGTTACTTGGTACTGGGCCCGCACGTGACCCGGCAGTTGGTCGATGGACTGGCTGGTGTACTCCTCGAATCGGCCGAAGGCCATCTTCAGAAAGCTCAATATCTCCTCCTCCTCCAGCTGGCCGAGGAAGCGCAGAATGAGCGTCTTGCGCTGTTGCCCGCTCATCTGACGCTGACCCCCTTTGGTCAGGTGGCCATAAAGCACTCGTAGTATGAAGGGCAGCAGCTCGGTTCGCTGCTGAGGAGCCAAACCGGCGACATCCAATCCAGTTAAGGTGGCCTTAAGCTTGGCGTCGTCGATGAGACCCGCCAGCAGCTGCTTCTGTTGCGCCAATGCGGCTGGCTGCTTGTAGGCGGCCAGGCAGTCCAGCGCCAGCTGCTGCAGTTGGGCATTGGGGCCAGCGAGCAGCTCCAGATAGAAGGCGCGCATCTCGGACTCCCGATGAAGCGCCTTCGGATTTGGCTGCGACACGAAGCAGGCCAGCTTCAGCTGCAACGTCTGCAGGATGAATTTGGCGTGCGTGTTGCGCGTCTTTCGTTTCTGGCGCTCGTTTGCACTCCGTCCGGCACTCGCCTGAGGAGTCTTCTCCACGGTTTCGTTGTCGCCATCGTCAACATCAATTTCATCCGCTGCAACAGACAAACGAGTAGGGAATTAAACTTTTAGCCAATTTAAAAGGGGATAATAATTAAATATTTGGTTTGTCTAAGACTTAACTTACCCGTTGTTTCAATAAGGTTCCAAGTGTGCTCCGTGCGTTCAAGCTGGCCGCGATACTCGCGCTCCACGAACTGCAAGAAGAACCGGACCAGATCCGCGTTCTTCAGCTCCGCGACGTTGCCCAACTTGGGTATACACTGCCACAGCAGTTGACGGTAGTTCAGAGCTTGTTGCAGCGGGAGCTCCTTCTGTGCCTCATCCAGTGGCAGCAACGATGCGAGCGCCTGAGAATTATAGTTGATTTGTCCTGCCTGTTGCAGCGGAGCCGCCTTCAGGTCGTAGTCGATGCACTCAATTGTTTGCAGCAGCTTCTCCTTGAACAGGCTCCAGAACTCCTCGGTGGCCATCACCTTGACATACTCTCCCAGTAGCTGCTGCACCGGCGCCCACACAAACCTGAAATTGTTGTGCAGCAGTCCGAGCAGCAGGCTGACCGCGTGCTCCTTGAAGTGTGGCAACTGGACGTAGCGCTTAAACTGTGCCGCCGCCGGCTCCAGGTGCTGCAGCTGCAGCAGCAGATCGCGGTAGTTGTGCACCGTGGGCTCAATGCAGCAGGCAGCAGCAAAGTGCCCGTAGGGATTGTGCTTGCCGTGAACGGCGCCCAGCAACTCCAGGCAGTGGGCGGCAATCCGGCGGCATTGCGGCACCGGCTCACTCAATAGCTTGGCAACGGCGTTCAGAGTGGTCTCCGCGGCGCTGGCACCCAGCTCGCCCTGGGCCGAGTTCAGCCAGATGAGCTGCAGACAGGCCAAAGCCCGCAGGTCGCTGCCAACGAGCGGCAGGAGAGTCTCCTGGAGTTGTGCGCGCAGCTCGCCGAGCAGCTTAAGCTTGAGCAGGCAGTGCGTCTGGAGCAGCAGGAGCAGCAGCGTGCAGTCGCCAGCACTGGCAACCAGCTGAGCCCGAATGGCGCTCTGCAGGCTTTGCTCCAGTGGCTGCTTGTTGAATCCGCGCAAATGCGGCAGCAGCAGGAGCAGCAACAGCTGCTCTTCCTCCTCCACATTGATATGCTGGATTTGTTGCTCAATGTGCTCGAGGGTTTTCGTTTGTTTCAGATGCATTGGGTACGCCTGCCAATTGGCCAGGCTAGTGGCATCGACGAGCAGCGGCCGTTTGTGCTGCACGATGCGCGCCAGGAGCTCCAGCGCAGTTGTGTCCCGGTGCTCTTCGTAGTGGGCAACCACATGGGGCAGCACCGTGAGCTCAAACAGCTTGTAGTCCAGCATCTGCAGAATGAAGTCCTGGTAGACGGCTCGGGAGACGCGTCCGACTTCGAGCTGCTTTTGCAGGAGGCGGCTAGCGTCGAGCTGGCTGAGCTGCGTCTGCGGAGCTTGCAACAAGCTGCTGACCAATGTGCTCAGCTGTTGCAGAGGCTCTGCACCCGCAGCCGTGTGTCGATCGAGCAGCTTCAATACCGTGGGCACCAGCAACGACAGCTCCGCAATGTAGCGTCCGTCCTTGTGCGTGACCAGCGGCAGGATTAGCTCAAGCAGCTGCACCGTGGCCCTCACGCTCAGGCTCTCCTTGGACAAGGCGCCGCAGAGCTGCTGCCAGAGGACAACGGTCTGGTCGGCGCGCACAAAACTGAGCAGGAGCCCGAAGCAGTGCTGCACAATGTCCGCCAAGAGCGCCGTCTGGTCGCCGGTGTGGCTGCCGTCCGCGTTGACGAGCAACTGTAGAACGTGTCCGAGCAGATCCGCGGCACACGTGTGCAGGTGGCCATTGACGCCGCGCAGCATCTCGTAGAGCAGCCGTGCACATCCGTGCACGCTGGCCACCTGCTCGCGCAGCACCGTCCGCAGCACGTAGGCGAGGAAGCGGGGAAAGTCGCGAACATCGCGTGCGATGTAGGCGAAGCACTCGACGGCAAAGTTGGTCACATGCTCCGCGTAGTGCTGCTCGTCCAGCAGCGGGAGAATGGCGTTGAAGACGACGCCAATGTTGCGCTTCAAATACGACTTGAGGGTCTTGAACAAGTGCGCCAGGCAGACGAGCGTCCACTCCAGCTGCTCGGCATCCTGGGTGTTCAGCAGGCAAATCAGACGGTCGAGGACGCGCTGGAAGTACGCATAGAACTCCTCGCGCAGGTCGCGAGCCAGCACATAGAGCAGCTCCAGCAGCGGCTGCTGCGACAGATTCGTGGCGGTCGCGAGACGCTCCAAGAGCAGATCGATGACAAAGTCCTTTTGGTGCAACAGCTGCGGCAGGGTGACGATTTTGCGGCAACGCTTGCTGAAATAGCTGTACTCCTCGGTCAGGTTGAGCACGTTCCACTTCTGGAGCGTCTGCTGGAAGTAGGTCTCATTCTCGGCCTCCTCGAGCTGCTCGTACTTGTGGCCAATGTGGTACAGGGCCAGGTGGCGCAGGTCGATCTCGTTGACGCGATCTGTGAACGATTTGAACTGCGGACGACGGCATTAGAAAATTGCGGCAATTGCCGCTGAATTTCTGTGCGCCACTTACCCGAAAAGTATTTGTGTCTTTTGTCTTCTCTGTTAATGCGGCCATTTTGATATCGATTCTTGCAAGTTGTTCAACTATTTTAAGCACTTAAAAGGATGTAATTTAGAAATTGAATTGTTTTATGCTTGCAACACGTGCACATTGTTTACAAAAAATTCTGCATATGGACCTGTTATTTAACATAACAGCGTTAATAACTGGACAGCCGCTTCTAACATAATCAGCTGTTTTCACCAGAATGTACTAATTTTAGGCCGAAAACTGCTGTTGGCATTTTTAGACCACTTTAATGTGAAATTTAATTCGAATTTTAATAGAGCACTCGGTAAAAACAAAACTTGTTTTAATAGTTAAACTTTCATATAATATATATTTTGTGGTGAGGTCTCATATTTCAAACACCCATAAATTTGTCAAAAATTTACCGATTGTCAGGTTTAATGGCATTCTGGTCATGATTTTTCGATTCTACATTTAAAAACGATAGAATTTTGAAAAAAAAATATTTTTCATATTTTTGGAAAAAAAAATTATTTATATTCAAAATTTAAATTTCCGACTTTGCAGTTTAAATTGAGTTTTACTGGATACAAATAGTATAAAAAACAACACTTAACATGATTCTGAGGGGGTCAAATTTTTGGTCAAAAATCATGCCAAAAGTGACAAAAATTTGGACATGTAAGTCTTTCGGACCCATAGCTCCCATACTTCAAACTCCCACAACTTTGTCAAAACTGAACCGATTTTTAGGTTTGATGGCTTTTTGGTCATGATTTTTCAATAACTTCGATTCTACATTCAAAATCGATAAATTTTTGAAAAAACATTTTTTTTGATATTTTTGGAAAAAAGCATGTACCCCCCCCTTGTGCATTTTCGAAAAAATTTTTTTTTCAAAAATTAAAATTGCGAGTTTGCATTTTTAATCGATTTTGGTGGCCACAAAAATCATAAAAAACAGCATTTAACATGATTCTGAGGGGGTCAAATTTTTGGTCAAAAATCATGCCAAAATTTAGAAAAATTTTGACATGTAAAGCTCTCGGACCCATAGGTCTCATATTTCAAACA
>SCDY01001227.1:0-25749 GCA_004143825.1 Drosophila micromelanica
AATATATACCCTAGTGTACCCATTGAGGGATAGGTCTCAACTTTCCCCAGTCGTAACTTTGCCAAAACTCAACCGATTTTAATGAGGGTGGTCGTTTTTTTCATGGTTCGGTGTCTAGATTAATTCTACATTTCAGTCTAAAAATAAAATGTACGGTCCAAATTCATGTCAAAAATGTTCTAATATATACCCTAGTGTACCCATTGAGGGATAGGTCTCAACTTTCCCCAGTCGTAACTTTGCCAAAACTCAACCGATTTTAATGAGGGTAGTCTTTTTGTTCATGGTTCGGTGTCTAGATTAATGGTCCGAATAGATTTTGGTGCAAATTCATGTCAAAATTTTTGAACATTTACCCTAAGCGATAAATATCGATAACCAAAAAACGTAAAGAGTTACCCATTTTCAATGGGTTCAGGGTACAATAAAAATAACAATATGTTCCACGATAACTTCATTAAAAAGATTCAAAAATTTGCAAGTTTTTCGCTTCAATTTTGCTAAAATATGAGTTGCATTTAAGCTTATAATCAGGAAAAATAAAGCTGTTAAATCATTGATAAATGTGAAGTCAGCAGCGAGAAGATGCAAGTGTTTCAAATGTCTTACAACAAGGACAACAATAACAACAACATCAACAACAAAAACAACAGCGACAACCGGGTAAAAAACAAAGGGCAGCAACAAGGAGAAACGTGAATCCTGCGGGCTGCTTGTTAAATGAAAATTAATTGGCTACACTAATAGTGTTGCCAACTACTTTGTGCAATTAAAACAAATTGTATGTAACAGATACAAGAAAACAAAAACAAAAAGAAAGAAAGTAAGAAATATCCCAGTTCCAGTTCCAGTCACAGTCCGAGCCATGTTGGCAGACCAACCGGAACGGCAACAGACTGTATGTGTGTGTGTGTGTGTGTGCTTGTGTACTATTGTACCCCTCCCCGTCCACACTCCTCACACTAAAAACCCCTTGGCCCGGCGTCATGAAACTTTTCCGCACATTATAATTCATGTTAAACTTGCCCCTGTTTCAGTCGCTGCCGTCGGTTCGTCTTTGGCTCTAGGCGCTTGCACTTGGGGTGCCAGACGCTAGTTTAGGTATGTTTCATTCATTAATACATGCATTCATTCCATCAGTTGGTCATTCATTCACTCATTCATTATTTAGCACAGCAGCAAACACACAGACACCAACTTTTCCGGCCAAAGATGGCTTACCTTCTGTTTTAGTCGGCCATACGTCTAAGGCTCAGCCGGTCAGGCAGGTTTTTTTCTTAGCTGATAAAGTGGGGCGATCGTAGAGTTTTGAACAAGAACTCGCTTAATATCAGTGTATTTTATGTGAAATTTTATAGGTATTTAATAAGTACGGGGAAATGCCAAGCTTTTTGTACAGCACGCACTCGAAGGCTGGCAAATCGATAACTTATCGATACATCGAAAATTTCTATTAATTTCAAAATTACTGGCACGGATTCTGTATTTGACAACCTAAAATAACTTGAGAGGCTCTCGCTGACTTTGGCGTTTTCACGTTTCTCTCGCCAATTTAATTTCACGCTATGCAAGTCTCCTTCATATTCAGCATTCTCGCTTTCTACCCCTCTCTATCTCCCTCTCCCTCTCTCTCTCTCTCCCACCCTGTCTAGTTAATAGCTACGCCTCTTCTACCTGTTGTTTTAAAAACAATGAACATATTATGTATATCACAACATCACCATAAACGTTGGGAGCTTTGAGCACTTTGCGGGGGGTCAGTTGGGAAGGGGAAGCAGGTCGCCGAAAACAAGGTGCTTCCGCCGTTAAGGGACGCACACACACACACACACACACACACATCCTTCGGTGGCGCTCCATTTTCTGGATGATTTGAGAACACGGTGCTGCCTTTCAGCTTTGAAATTCTTTTGTTTTCTTGCGCTCTTTTGTCTGGTTTTGTGCAGCTTTTGGCAATGTGTGCCACCTGCCACTTGCCACTTGCCACGGGCTGGTGCCCACTGCAGTAATTCATTTGGCTTTATGGCATTTTTTTTTACAACATCTTCACCTGCCTTTTCATGGCAAACCTCATTTTTAATTGTGTTTCCGGTAATTTTCAGTCTATTAAAAAATTTAGTTTTAGCCAAATGAGACCCCACTAAAGACCCTCGGGGGTTTCGGCACATCTAAGCTACGTTGTCAACTCAACAAGCTACCATATCAAATGCAGTCATCATCTTCATCCAAGTCAGCATCATAATCGTCATCATCATCGTTATCGGCATTGTCTGTTGGTAAATCAAATTACATTAATAACTCGATGCGAACAACATAAATCTGAGGCAGTTTCCTGAACAAATGCTGCTCAACAGGGACCGAGATGGAGGTGGAGAGAAGAGCTGTCATATCTCAATCAAAGCATCTCTCTGTCCACATGCTACGACTCTTTTCTCTCCATCTATTTCTCTCCTGCTCTGTCTCAAGTTGTGTTTGCATTTGGACTTTGTGAGGATTACAAATTTACAAAAAAAGAAATATCGTACATGAAAATTGGCAAGCTAGCAAATTTTTAAACAATAGAAGACAACAACTATTTGTAAGCCGAAAATTAAATACCCTAACTACACATTTTAAACTAGTTGTCACAGCTGGCAGAAAAAGTAAAAGAAAAAGAAACAAATTTACTATTATTCATATTATAAAATATTAAAATATTGGAAATATTTAGTAAGAAATATAATCTCCTTTTTACAAATGTTGATCTTTCTTTTTGCTTCCCAACCCGAAGCAAAACTGCTTATAAATAAAAGAAACATTCAAACAAAACGCATCACAAAATCTTAACACCCTCAGGGAAGGGCATAAAAAAACCGCAAAGCTTGAAAAATGTGTAGACCTATGCCACGCCCAGACAAAGCTCAACGTTCTTAGTGCTGCTGTTTATGTTGTTGTTATAATTGCCCATTGAGGCATGTTCCAGCGGCTGAGACCAAATTGTAGAGCCAGCTAAAGGATGCCTTAGTTTAGCCTAGCCTAGCCCCAAAATATACGAAATGTCTATTCTAATCCGGAAATTAAATTCCATTTAGAAATTTCGTATACAAAATGGGTCTTGTATGCAGCGTGTGTGTTTTGTATGTGTGTGTGTGGATGTCTCTAGTTGAGCATAAATACATATGTAAGTTAAATTTATGGAAAGCAATCGAGGCACAAAAAGCCAGCCAGAGGTCTTTGCTGGGTGGCTGCACGCAAATATGGTTCCAAGGTAAATTCAACCCGTTAGTTAATGATTTCATCTCAATTTAGGAACAATGGCAATTGAATAATTCCCTTGGAATGAAGATTGTGACTTTTCGAAAAAAAAATAGCTGAATGACTTTGTTAATTTTTGTCTGGGAGAATTGGAATGGAAGAGCGAAGTTAATAAATAAGGTCTGTATATAATGAAAAATAATAAAAGAAATAAATAATAAAAGAATAATTACAATTTTAAGATGAAATTTGTATAACATTTAAATGTACGGCACAGTTTTTAGTTAAACATAAGTAAAATTTAATGTAACCAACCCATTGTTTATAAAGCAGAGTCCTCGAAAACAAATAAAATGTATATTTTAAAAAAAGATTTAAGATAAAATTTATAAAGAGAATTTTTTTAAGCATTCAAGTTGAAAAGACAGTAAGACAAACATTGTTAGCCCTAATATACTCATTCTACGTTGTGAACAAGTGAAAAACCAAAACATATATGAAAGGTACACAATATGGTGGCAAAGAGGGAAATCAGCAATTTTTATATTTGCCAGCCAATTTTTGAAGCTATCAGATAGAGTGGCAAATAGGATGGTGTTGACAGGGGGGCACGAAAAGTACACAATCACTTTAGGTGCTTTTGGACATAAAATGTGTCAACTAATCAAATGTTACAATAAGAATAAAGAAATAAAGAAAACAAAGAGCAACGCATAAAAGAGCTGAGAGACGGCAATCAAAATACAAAAGTGCCGGCAATTTGTGTACTAGATGATGGGCGCATATGCCACGCCCCACCCAATTGCAATATACATATGTGCATGTGTGTTTTCTAATGCGCCAAAGCCATTTAGTTCATTTGTTTTGCGTGCGCAATAAAATTTTTATCATTTTTTATTTGTTTGCCTTTTTGGATTTCATTTATTTTTTGTTTTTTTGTTTTTTGCTCTCACTTCTTTTTGCGTGCGCGCGTTTTAAAACGCGTGCAAACAGCGCGAAAACGGTTAGCGACTCGCATGACAGCAACAAAAAATGTTTATGGCTTGTTATTTGAACATAAAAGCATTTGCAAGTGAACAAGACACTCCCCACCGAAAACAGAGCCCTCGCATGTGTGTGAGCTCAAAGAACGTGACACTCTTTACATGAGGAGCAGACCCTCCACCCTGAGAAAAATTATCATTTGAAAAAAAAACCATATAAAAAAAGACCAAGAAAAAAAAAACAGAAAATAAAACAAAAGACAATGAAATTGTCAAAATATGTGAAACGAGACACGCATCAAATTCTAGAGAGGACTTTACTGAGTTATCGGGTAGGGTGGGGTATAGGGGTAAGGGTAGGGTAGGCCATTGTTGTAACAAACAAATAAATTTATGTGCGCCATTTACAAATGAATATGGAAGAGAGTGCAGATGGGGGAGAGAGAAAGATAGAGAGTGAACTTCAGAGCCAATAAAAATTACAAAGCAAGTGCCAAGCAGAAGAAAGTTGCGAAAAGTGTCGACACTTGGCCCAAAACGCTAACCCTTAAGCCAGGCGCCACGACACGTTCGCAGTCGGTCTTTAGAGGGGCTACACTTAGAGAAAAAGGCCATTCAAATAAGTACAACCGATAAACACCACTTTTTGACAGTTTCAAGTGCAATCATGAATGTTATTTATTTGCGTTGAAATTATTCTCATTTTTTTAAATTTTGATAAACAACATTTTTATAAAAATAATTTGCATACTAAAAATAAGCGATAAACGTTTTGAATGTCTTAAATTGAATGCTGTACTTCTGATTTATATTTCATTATATTTATTTCGGGAGAAAAAAACAATATATACGAATTTTTTATATTACAATATTTAAATTGTTTAATATATTTTTTATATTTTTAAAGATTTTTTATATTTTATATTTGCTAATTTTGGGATTGATATCGATTATGAAATAAGAATTTTCTTCTTCTATTAAGATTTTTCAATCTGGCTGGATTTTAACAAATTACTTAGAATTAAACAAGTTTTATTCTTTTAAACAATTTGAAATCCTTTCTTTAAGTTTAAAATTTAAATTTCGCTTTATTTAAATTTTCTCTCCGTGTACAGACGCCACTGCCAATGTTCGCCAAAAGGTCTCAATGGCCAAAGAGCGTGACGCAAATTGCTAACAAGTAATGGCAAATGAAAAGCAAATGAAAACCAAAGCGAACATAATAAGAAATGTTGTAACTGAGGAGGCGGCGGGGCAGGGGGTGTTGGGGTGCGCGGCTGCTGAGGTTAAGCAGTTGAGTCGTGAGGTTAGCGCCATTGACCGGAAATGTAAAATGCACTTAGCCGCCGTCGCTGTTGGCCCTCAAACTAAGCTCAGTCCAAAAATATCGCTATCAATAAATTCGCACGTAGCTGCCAAGTGCTGAAAGCATTGTAAAGCCAGTGGCGTAGCCCAGTAGGGGTAAGCAGGGGGCACGGTGTTAGCTTGATGTGGATATTTTTGCGGATAATTGCAAAAGCCAAGCCAAGCTAAGCTAAACTGGCAGTCAGCTGCAGTTTTTCGCATTCACCGCCTTCTGCCAGGAACTTGCAATTTGAGCTTTGAAACAAACACGCGCCGTAACAGTAAAAGAAAAAATGGGAAAAGGGGGTCTATGAGTTGACTAACAAAAATAAAGAAAAGCTACCCATATGTGGCGGACTCTGGGTCTCGGTCTGGAGCTGCTGTGGCAACTGCTTTTAGTGAAAATTGCTTCATTAGAACTGCGGCGGCAGCGAAATTTACTTGAATTCTTCAACTCCTCGACGCGATTTGATTCAATTGGATTCGTTCCCCATTCGCTGATTGAGTTGCAGTTGGCGCATTGTGAGAAAATGCATTAAATAAGATCTTAATTAGAAGTGCTGTTAGTGGTAGTTGAATTTAAATTCAATTCAGCATTTAGATTTAGCTAAGCACGCCTTAAATCAGCCAACAGTAATAAGAGTACAATAGGAATATAATAAGAAACAAAGGGAAACAAAGTGACAAAAATAAAATTATCTTGGAAATATATATTACGTAAAACTTACTTTTAGTTTGTTGCTGGCTTGATTATAATAATAATTACATCCTAATTCGGTTCTGGGTTCGGTACGTAGAAAACTAATAAATTAGCTAGAGTTTAATTTATATAATTCTTTTGAATTTGTTGTTTTTTTTTTATTTTATTAGTCTTCAGTTTTTTGAAAAAAATTTTAGCTTTAATTATATATATATTTTCAGTCTATTTTGGATGTTAAAAAAAATAAAATTCAATATTTTTAGAAGAAAATGCTCTCAAAATTCTTTAAAATTTGTAAACAAAAATAATTGATTGTTAAAAATAAGATAAATTAGGCAATTAATATATTTTAATATTGTTTTTTTTTTTTGACTTTCTTCGACTGGTTGCTTTAAAAGTTCATACTGATTGTTCAATAAAGAAATTACTTAATAATAGTTTAAGGGGCCCTAAAGTCGCCTAAAGGTGTTGTTGTTATTAAACTTTGCTAATGAAATTGTAGGTATCATACTGTCGGGCTAATTGCCACAAAAAGGCGTTGCGTGCGGCAACAGAAATGCGCTGACTAAGCACGTTGTTGTTTTTGTTGTTTATTATTTTTTGTTTTTTTTTTTTTTGTAGTTGTTGCTTGGCTCGTTTGCATTCATAAATCAAAGAAGCATGTGTCTATCTATCAGAAATGGAACCACCCAAAAAATGGCCAAACAATGGAGCTACCCAAAAGATTATGGGCACACAGTAACTATAGAATATATATATATATAAATTTGTATATAATATATAGAAATATATGAAAGCAACAGTAACAATCAGCGGGAGCAACAACAAGAATAACAACAACTAATGGGGCATAAATTACACATGGCCATAGAAAAATGATACACCGACAACATGAAACAGATGCTGAACTGCACAAAAGTAGGGTGGGACGGGGTGCGGGGCTAGCTGGTCGCAAAACGCGCGCTCTCATCATTTATAAATGCTCGCGGGTACAGCATTTGTTAGAATAAAAGGGGGAAAGGGGGGATGGGGGGCCTTATAGGTGGGCCTGTAGGAGTACCCATTTTGGGCAGTAGGTCAAAATGATGTTAGGCACGAAATCCGGTTGCTGGCCAAAGTTCCGGCGCCTAATCGCGTTACAATGAAAATTGATGATGATGCTACATGTGGCATAATACCAAACCCCACACACAGCCAAAAAGCTCAAAAAAAAAAAACAACAACAAAAAAACTATGCAACATATTTTGTTGCTACCACAAAGTGGCCAAAAGCGAATGCGAGTCGAGTCATTGACTTTGTTGCTGTTGCAGCCACTTAAATTCAATTGCCAAGCCAACAAGCAGCTGCAACAAGAATAGCAACAACAACAACAACGGCACGTTGTTGCAACTACAACCGGCAGCTGCAATAACAAACGCAGCGCAAATATTGTCAAGCGAGTCGAGTGGCGCGTCGACAGTTAACAAAGTTTCGCTATCCGAAAAACCGAACCGAACCCAAAACCAAACCAAAGCAAAGCAAAGCAAACCAACAAAGCCGGCAGCAGCAACAATTGCAGCAGCGGCAACAACAAGCATCAGCTAGCTGCAAGCAGCCCTTTGGCTACTTAACTGGCAACCAGGCCAAAAGTGTATGCTATAAAAATACGTAACACCGATTCCGCTTCCGACTCTCTCTTTCTATCTCTTTCTATCTCTCTCTGTCTCTCGCTGGTTGTCAGTGTGTGTGTGTGTGTGTGCAAACAACAATCGTGCCGAAAATGTGGAACGCATTTAATTGAATTGAGAAACTAAACAGCCAGCGAAAACAATGCAATAAAGTTGTTGCTTAAATACCCTAACAAAGCCAACTAAAGTTACAAAGCGCATTACAGAGATTCCGCTTAACATATGTTAAGCTTATGTTAAATTGTTAGTTGATGTTATAAGCAGCGCTTTCAACAAGTATTCCAAACTCAACTAACGAACAAACGATCATAATTGAGATATAAAATTTATTATTTATGATATCAAATTTAAAAGTTTTAAATTTTCTTAAAATGATTACAAAGGATATTATTATATTATTACATATATTTTTGATCAGCATCAGTAGAGAGTTGAACTCTGTTTCCCTTTTTTGTTACCCTTCTCTTACTATCGATAAATAACAGTTTTTGTATCCTGTTCTCAAGCACATCTCAAAACCTATAACTGACTATATTCAGCGAATCAACTGTGAGTGTGTGAGTGCATGTGTGTTGCCAGTGTTAAGTAATGTGTGTTTTGCTTTGGCATTTTGCCAAAATACCAGCGATGCCTTTTCACATGAGCCGCGACGCTCTTGAGCTATATTTGTGTAGTTAAGGGGTAAAGCTTGTTTGTCAATTTGCCCGAGTTCAAATATGCCCGACAGCAGTTGGCCCCGCCCCCGCCCCGCCCGTTGTAATGTCAATCTTAACTACCTGGTTAGCCGGTAAAACCCTCATAAGTTCAAGTTTTTAAGCGAATACTTCGTGCAACGACTCCCCGAAAGCTAAAAAGCTAAAAGAAGAAGCTGAAATATTTAGAGCGCATTATGGACGCTCAAACTACCGTTGAGCTGCAGACATTTATCGTAAACTTCAACTGCCTGTGACGCGTCAAGGATTTGCCAAGCATTTAGCCAACATGACACTTCACAGTGCTCCCCAAAGCCCCCAGCCAAATCCAATCGAACCCAGCCCCCACACACGCACACAATCACAGGCAGCCCTCTTTTTGGGGCGACTATATCAATATGAGGCATAAAAAACAATGACAACTCTGTTAAAAGGGGCTGTCGCTGGCTGCTGGGTGAGGTCACGTCGGAATTGGTGCCGGGCGGGGGAGGGGGAGGACCGGGTTAGGGAACAATACGAAATGCTAATCCAATTGTTGGAGCCTAACCGGATCGACATTTGCGCAGCTATGTAAGTGTACACTGCAAAAAATTATTGCAGGCAAAAACGTTTGAAATTGTTAAATAAAACCAGTAAACAATAAATTATAATAGATAACTGAATAATTCAAAAATGACTATATAACATTTTTTTCCTTTATGCCAGATGGCAACCCTACTCACGTAGCTCAAGTTGGCAGCCCCAATTCTATTCATTTTATTTACACTTGTATAAAGAGAAGATGAAGAGAAAAGATGAGAAAGTGGTAAAAGAAAGACTATCACATAATCAGCTAAGTAATAATTTTCAGTGTAGGCAAACGTTGTTGGCCACGTTACGGAATTTGCAGCAGCTATGAGTGTAATAAACATAAATAGGCATTATTTATTTATGTGACCGGCTGGAACTTTGGGGCTTACTTCTATTTGATGACGTATTAATTTCTCTCGATATGATTCCATGGCAAATATCGTGCAGCATTCGCCTGGCGAGGAACTCGTGTCTGCGTCGGGCCCTGTGCAAATTTGCCTGCACATTCAGACCAGGCATTAGTTTAATTGGCCAGGGCTTTGTGAAATTGGCCAACTCGAATGCCGCTGCCAATAGTGCTGCTGCTGCTGCTGCTTCTTGGCCTAATTGCACTTTTCGCTTGAGGAGCTTTCGCTTTCCTAATGGCACGAAACGAGTTCAAAGCATTTTGAGGGGGCGTGGTGGCTAGTCAGCCAAATTCTGGGGTCTGAGGGCGCTTAGTTTTTCATTAGCCACGGGGCTAAGTCTTTTGATGGCCGTCTTTTAAGTCTAATTAACTGCTAATAGGCAATAAATCATTATTACTCAAATTTCGAGTTTGCCGGCCGCCGAACAATAAAACCGAGACGCGCACTCGAGACAAAAACACACACTTACACACGCACACATGCATTAAAATAAATTCATTAACAAGTTGAACTAATTTGCTGGACGAATGTATGAATACACTGCAAAAGCTTTGGCGACGACTTATGAATTTATGAATTTTTAATTTGATTTCGTGACCGAAATAAATAAATAAATAATAATCTATAGTAAAAATTATAATAAATGTTATAGAAGTAAATTATAATGTATACAAAATTGCTTTAATTATTTAAATAGAATTCTCAATGTAGACACAAAAAAAGAAAAGGTTAACAGATTATGATAAAATATCTATGGTATTTATGAAACTTAAGTATTTATACAAATACAGGTTATAAATTTAATTAATAGTAAAATAGAATAATATCTATATCTATGTATATATATTCTATCTAATCTATTCTTCTGCAGTAAGAACTTATGAACAAATATTTCAACTTTTTTTTTAGTTTTTCTGCTCAATTGTATCTTGTCCTACCCAGTAGCGAATGTGCCTAGTCAATCCATTTTTAGCGCCTAAAGTGTATCATAATTCATAAATAAAGGGTGACTAATGCCAATGGCACCAACAACAACAACAAGTACAATAACAAACAACAACAAGAGCAATTACAACAAGAACCACGATGCGAAGGAAGGCAACGAAGACGACGGTTGAGAAAATGTAACTGCAATCCATTAAACAATAAAATGTATTTATTATTTATTATGATTACACTTTGGCATTGTTTTTGTGTGCGTGCACGGGGTAGGGCCCACGATTTAAGTGGTAATTACAGTGGGACGCCCCTTTTTCTCGGCCACGCCCCACACATATGACGAACGCCGCCTCCACTCAAAGCAAATGGAAATCATAAACATGAAGAGCTAAAAGCGCCTGGCAAATGAGGCCGAACAGGCTAGCCGAAGAAAAAAGAAACGGAAGAAAATACGAGTGGAAGGGGCTAGGGTTAAGGCCAGATCATAAGCGTAACGTGCTGTGGACGGACAGCTCGGCTCAAGCGTAACAAATGCAATAAATGCGAAGAAAAGAACGAGCGCACAAAAGTAGGCAACAAATGGCGACGACAACTTGAGATGTGAGAGGGATAGACGAGAGCTTGACTGGAGAAGGGGGCAGGCGGGGAGGGGCCAAAGCATAATAATAATTCGTAAATTGATTGTGTTTAGTGAAGTTTGAATAAATTCACTCAAACGGGCAACAGCAGCAGCAACTACAGAGGCAGCAGGATAATCCACTAAAATTTACAACAAACGGAAACAGCAACAGGAAAGCAACAATAAATGCCCAGAGAAAGAAAGAGAGTGTGCGGGGGGAATAGCCAAGAAGAAAGCGTAGCAAAATGTAGCAAATAAAAATAAATTTTGCTGGCACACACCACGCACAAACACACACAAGGCACAACCAGCGAACATATGCGCGTTGATGAGTTACGGGCCGAGGATGGAGGAGGAACGTAAAGGATAACGTGCACAGAAGGCGGGCAGCGCTTATAAATGAAATAAAAATGGAAAGCAAAGCAAAACTTATGACTGTCAGCAGATAAAGCAAAAGCTACCAGCCAAGAGAGCGTACACAGGCTAAGCAAGGACCAAGCGCTAAGAGGGGCGTGTCTGGAAAGGGGTTACAACACGATGATGCTGTGGCATTTGCCATCCTCCCATTATTTTTTTTTCTTCTTCATTTTTTTGTTGGTGTGTCGCCTGCTCGACTCGCAGGACTATCAAAGTGAAATGCTAAAGCAGCCAAAAATCCACGAAATAATGGCAACATAACATGAAACAACTGTGACAACAACCGAGGGGGGGAACTGAAAGTGGATGTGGATGTGGCTGGAGAGCAGCTGGAAGCATGCAAGTGATAGCGGAATCCTTGCTGGCAGCCACGGTGTTGCCATTGCCATTTGGTGTCATTTGGCATCATCATCAATATGGCTAAAAGGACAATGCGTTAAATGCCCTACACACAGGAGGGCACTCAATGCCACGCCCCCCTGCCGCTTGACAACTGGGCAGTGAGTGCGCATATTTTGAAGGCGTTCACTCTACTGTAAGCCTGTAACAATTGCAGGTCCACCACACACAGACCCGAAAAAAATAAGTCGGGGCGATGCCTGAATTTTAGATACCCTGTATTTTTCTTATTCAAATCAATCGATCCTTAAATGAAAAAATGTACATATATGAAAGCAAAGATTCAGCTCTAAAATTAATACTCTTTTTTAAATTTTGGGTATCTAAACAGGTGTCCAGCAGACAGACAGACTGACATGCCCAAATCATCTCTGCTGCTGATACTGAACCAATGTACATATACTGTATTGCCTGCCCAAAACCATTTTCACCAATTTTCTATAGGCACTGGGTATAAGAAAAAAAAGCGAGAAAACACCATTAAAGGATTTTTCTGTGTGCTCACTTTTCATTGTTTGGCAATAATTTTGCGCCTATTATGGCTGAGATAAAGAAAACCGCCAGCTCAGCGCCAGCAGTGGCGACAAAAGCGGTTGCCTCATAGTTGATTTTGATTTATGTACAGTAAACACAGGCTAACTACAAAACCAGCGCGACTCGAAAAGTTAATTCTATTATTCGTTAAAAAAAGAAAATTAATCACCGCGCACAAAAGCATGCAACGTCTTTTGATTTATGCAGCAAAATATAGTCAGCGCACAGACCACATGTAATGACGTATAAAAAGCATTGCATACTTTTAGCTGCTGGCAACGGTTTGCAACTGCGCTTGGCATATGCCGAGACCAAAACCACCCCCAACCCAACCCAAGCTAAACCATTCGCAGCCATCGACAGCCCATAAATATGCATTGTGTCACATTACGTGTGCGTGTGTGTGTGTGTGGTTGCGTGTATTTGTGTAGCAGCAACATGTCACTGGAGGTTAATAGATTTTCTTTAGCAAAAGCACTTGCAAACTGCATGTCATGATGTCAGAGCAAAACATAAAGGACTGCCAACTTGGCTTTCGCCTACGGTGTATAAGGAGGCGGGTTCGTTGTGGCGGGCATACGGCATAGTTCTCAGCCCGGAGTCTTACTAACGCCAGACAGTCGCTTCCGGCCGGCCTAACACATTGATAAAGTACACTTTAGCTAAACTTTGATACGCTTGCAACGTGATTTAAGCACTTTCATACCGTTTATCTTTTTTATTTTTCCTGTGTATGAAAGTTGTCATTCTTAAAGTGTTTTCCTTTAAATCTCATATATTTCAGCTCAGCTAATAAAAATGTTGCTTACGATTTTATACTTATTTTATATATACTTATACTTATACTTATTTTATTATATTATAAAAAACATTTTTTATCCATATGCTAAAATTGTAAGTTTATTTCACTCTGTTTGCCAATTGGTATTTTAGCACACTTAACGAATATGATCTAAGTGTCCTATTCATGGACTAAAATTAAAAATTCTGTAACATACTTGTAAGCACTTATCAAAAATTCAAAATTTTCACTGCTTACACGAAAATTTTAATTTGAATGAATTATATATATTGAAAATTTCAATTCTCTCACAAACCGAATATACTCTTTGCACTTCGTGAACGAGCATACAAAAATAAATAAATTGAAATATATCAAGATCACGAAGGTTGGCCACTGATACAAAGCGTATTCGGTTTAGGGTTATTCAGCTGAAAAATGGGTTTTATTTGGGGTTTGGCCAAATCTGATGAATTTAATTGCCCAAACCCGCCTCAAATGGTGTTGGTGTAGAGTCTGGAGGCTTCACTTAGAAGTTTGGGTATTGCGTGAGCATTAAGCGCGATTCTTTCACTTTTCTTTCATTTTTGGCCTGGCCGACTTCTAGCTCTATACCTTTTACTTTTGCCAGGGCCACTAGGCCGGCACAAGCTGTATTACAATTTGCTGGAACAGCAGCAGCAACAAACACCACCTACACAACAACAACAAAAACAACAACAACAACAGATGGAAAGGCAACTTCTCCGGTAGCAGCTAATGGATTCCATTTAACTTCCACTGACTGCTAATGGATTTTTCTTGACCCCAAATGAAAATGCGCATCGAAATGCGATTGAAAAATGCTTATACAAAAAAAAAAAAAATATATAAAAGGAAAATGCTAAAGTATAATGGAGCAATGAAAAAATACACCGGAGAGGAGCAACAGCAGCAGCAGCTAAATGAATTTCCGAATGCCAAGTGAAATGCAATGCTTGAAACTCCAAAGGGGTAGGTGAGGAGGGGGAGTGGAGGTTGCTACAGTAGGCTAGGTCAATCAAAGAATTGGCCAATTGCTCAATTTGTAGCTGCTGTTCAATTTGTAGCTGCTGTTTCAATGTGAATACCCTGCAATCGTTGAAATGGAAAAAAAGTTACTAAAAATAAACTCCTGATCAGCCAGAAAAGTCGAGTCGACATAGAACATCATTTATAACATATACCTATTTAAGGAAGTTCAATAAAAGATTTATACGCTTTATCTCTACACATTTTCTAAATATTTATAAAGGTTTCATTATAAAGAAAAAGCTGAAAGGAAGGGGCCTATCTAATTAGCTTAATGCATTTTTCTTGCAACAACCAAATTCCAAATGTTTTAAAGTTGAGTTCAATTATATCATCAAAACTATCTTTAAACTGTTAAGAATGATATATTAAAAAAATGCTTATTGATAAACTAAACCATAAACTTATTTGAAAATTTACACATTTAAGTTGAATTTTAGTTTAATAATTCTTGAATTTCTTAATAAAAAACTGCAATGCAGAAAGAATAACTACTTGGATCACATCAAAATAAAAAAAAAATGTAAATAAGTTTACAGGGTATTTTCTTGCCAAGACACCCGTAATTACTTACTTTTATTTCGATAGCCAATACGCAAAAATTTGCAACTTGATGACAAAAGATGCCAACAACAAGAAGAATATTTTTAGTTTTTAATAATTTCTCAACTTTGTTCAGCTACCTTTTTGCGGTTTCCTTTTCGACCTTTTGTGCACGAAATGAAATTGAAATTAAAATTTAAATTGCCAGAGCAACTAATCCCCAAAAAAAAGTAACGAAAGTTCGAATACAAAGGGTATGAAAAAAAAAGCTGGCTTGAGCTAATTATTACAAATATTTCTTAATTTTATATGAGTCCCAAACGCAAAAGTTATGCTTCAACAATTTCCCTGACGGTCTTGACGGCCTCAAATTATGTTAAATATAAGAAACGAGCGAGCTACCAACTGGTTTCTTCAGCGATTCTTACCTTTTTTTGCCTCAATTCTTTCTTTATCTTCTCTCTAATTTTTTTTTGGGTGTAGGTGGAAACAATGCAACACTTTTGTGAAAATTCTCTCACCGCAGCGTAGAGAGAAATAAATCAACTTCCGCTTGGCTGAAGAAGCCGCAACCTCTGACATAACTGCGAGGCGCTCAGCCAGTCATCAGAAATTGAAACTGCCCACCTGAGCGGACAGCCAACAGATAGAAGATGTTACACTGAAAGAAACAAAAACTTAAATCAATCACGAATGTTTAAAGTTTCATAATTTTAGTTTTTAATCTGTAAAATTTTATTATACCCATTGTAAAAATTTAATTAATTATTTGAAGTATCAAAATCTTTTTCAATTATTTCAAATTTTTTGCAATCGTTTTTTATTGAAACTAGATTAAATGTAACTTTTTCTGCTAGTGTATAGAGTGTTTTGGAATTTTAATTTTGATATACCCATTATAAAAATTTTATTGAATATTTCAAGTATCAAAATCTTTTGGAATTTCCAATTCAATCGTTTTTAAGTAAATTAAATGTAATTTTTTTCTGCTAGTGTATAGAGTGTTTTGGAATTGTAGTTTGGTTTCGGAGCTGGAAGTGCAACCACCAATCACCTTGCAACTTGCAACTTGAAACTGGCAACTGGAAACCGTTTCAAAGTCGCGTCATGCGTTACGCTTCGGTTGCGCCTCGGAGCAGACGCCAACGCTTTGCATAAGACGAGCGGGGGCCCTGGCACTGACCTATCCCTAACAACGCCCAACTCACCCTCGCCCTCGCCGCTCCCGTTGTGAGCCCATCATCAAATGGCATTTCGATGCGCGTTAAAGTCGCCTGAGTTCAAGTTGAGTCGCAGCCATTGTCTTTTCCGCTCTTCACACACTACATCACACACACACACACACACACACTTACACAGACGCACACATGCACGCGATAATCATTTCACATTACGGTAAGATAATAATTTCATTATGTATTTTTCATGTTATTAATTATATTGTATGGCATCGAGTTCCTGCTGGCCTGACACTGACTCAGCCTCAACCTCAACCTCAACTGAAAATAGTGGGAAAATAATTATCGGTCTACAAATTTTGCTATCATGCTGATAATTACGAGCTGCCAGCCCTCCATCTCACCATCGCTCCCCACCCTTTTCACTTGTTATTATTATTATAAGAGAGAAAGACAATACAAAAAAAAAGGAAGTTTGTCGTTTGCCTTAAGTGGAAGATGTTGCCAGCGCTTTAAAAGGGCGAGAGTTGTATCGGGGGGAGGGGGGCGTCTCAGTTGTAGCTAATGGCAATTGCGTGTATGCTCTGAGCCCAATTTCAAGTCGATGCAGCCCAAAAAGCGTTGACCTTGATGGTTTTTTAATAGCAACGAAATTTGAATTTTTAGATCAACTGATTTCATAGTCTTTTCTATATAATATTCTGATTGGTTTAGATTTTTTAAAATGCTGCAATTTTGTGTGAAATTTAAAATCTGATTTTCAAACACAAATAACAAACATTAAAAATAATCTTCAATATAATAATTTAAATTTTCTTCATTCAGAAGTTTAAAATGCTAATAATAAGAAATAATTAGAAATAAATGATATTTCGGTAATAGAATTAAATCAAATGTGAATAAGTTTTAAGTTTGCATAGTATCTTAGAAAATATGAATTTTCTTAAGTTTTTGACCGCCACAGCTTGACTCCACAATATGAGTTTTAAATTTTAAACCTAGCTTTATACAAAATAAATAAATAAATTATTATTTAATATTTTTGTTTTTTAATTTTTTTTACTTTAAAGATGGAGATGAAAGTTTTTGAGTATTCTGGAATTTAATTCAAATTGTTTTTGTTCTAATAAAGAAATATTTTTTTCTTAGCACAATTGTTTTAAAAAAAAACTACAATTTATTAATACTTGGGATATTTTTGGCATTTTCAAAAACATAAAAACTAATTTTAGCTAGTATTTTTACAACATATTTCCCAAACTTTTGTTGGCACAGAGCTTTAAGTATATATTTCTGAATAAAAATATTTTTTTATTATATGACAATATTTTTATTATATCATAGAATTGAAAAATGCAAAAAGCATTATTTTTTTCATAAATATTTAATAGTTCTTTATGATTTATATATTTTTGACGTTTCCAGTAATACATAATAAATAGGAAATCACACGAATTCCGTCGCTCAAATTCACATATTCTCTTGAGAGCGTTCGATTTTCCATTTCTTTTTTTCTGACATCCTTAAATGTTTAACACGAGGCAGAAAGGCATTCAAAAATGAAAAGCAATAAATTTGTGCAGATTATTTTTTTTAATAAAATATACTTCAATTAAAAAAAAATTAAACTAAGAAGTAAATAAAAAAGAGAACAAATTAGATATCAGTTCTTACAGTCTAATGGATACAGAACATGAATATAAAGATAAAATAAAATCAAAAATGGTTCAATCAGTCTTTAATATATTTATATATAAAATATATGTATGACTAGATATAAGAGCAAAATTAAAGTTAACAAACTTTAGTTCATTAATCATCATCATCATCATCCTCATCATCATCTTTGTGCCCTTGGGGCAGTATCATCTTACATTTGCCTGTTGCCGTGAAAACAGCTTTACGAACTCCGAATAACTCCAGAGGCTTCGCTTTATATGAACCTTGTGTGCCTGGCGGGGGGAAACCCTGCAATGGCTTGGCTGCAATTAATTGGCCCTCAGTTTCCGGCGGCACCCTCCACACTTTCAGTGCGCATGGGGGCAACCCTGCAAGTGGCAATCCTTGACAGTTGTTTTTCCAACGCAGGAATTCCACTTGTTTATACACCTGGTGACCCTTTTTTGTTATTTTGTTTTGTTTGAAGAAATTTGATTTTGTTTATTATTTCTGTTGCCAAATCTCAGAGCGGCAATTGACGGGGCTTGGGCTGTGTGGGGTAGCGGGAGTTTCCTCCCCTTTTGGCAGGTGTTTTTCCCGTTTCTGTTTTTGTTGTTAACAGGTTATTTCTGTCTTAATGCTGATGACGAGGACAATGCGGCCCTTCATTTGGTTGGCTTGAGACATGCTTGAGAACCCTCTGCCGGGACACCCGGGACGGCGGCAACCCTCGATTTATACCCTTCAAAAGTCAGCGAAGCAGCACGCCAGCGAATCGTCGCCTGTGTCCAGCTCAACAAGTTCCTGGCCACTTCCTGACCCCACCCCAACCCGCCTTCGCACAGCTGTTGCTGTTGTTTTATCAAGCCAACTGGATGGGTGAGAGAGGGGTAGAGGGGGGCAACGACGCTTTTCATGTGTGGAGGGTTGAACGCTCGCCGACTGTGGGAATTTCTCAATTGCTGGATGGTTAATAATTGCTATTGTTGGCTTCTTCACCTCTGCCAGCGACTCCGGTTCCGTCTGCGTCTCAGTTCGTCGGGGTCTTCGGTGCGGGTGTCTGCGCAATTGTGCGTAACTTGTTAAGCTGTATGTGTGTGTGTGTGTGTGTGTGTGTAAGTGTGTGCGACTTCATTTGAGGTTATATTGTAAATAAGCAGTAAGTGGCAAGTGGCAAGTGGCAAGTGGCAAGTGGCAAGCAGCAAGTGGCTAACTGCATTTTGAAATTTATTTTACTCGTGAAGAGAGTGTTAAGAGTATATTCGGTTTGTGCAATGTCCGTCTTGCTGTCTCGCTATTAAAGCTAGGGTCTACCACAATTAAATTTTTTCTATATATCTGCCTCAGTTTGAAATTTTGATACATATATTTTTTATTTATACCCTATCTAAAACTTGCACAATAAAATTTCAAAATCGATTAAATTTATTTATCTTAGGTATTTGTTAAGTGCGAAAATCCTCCACAATCTTCGAGGTAGAGCCGTTTTCGCCTGTTTAAAGCTAATACTCTCCGAACGAGAGTCGGTTACAACATTCTTGTTTTGAATTTCATTTTGAATTTCAGGCAACACCTCAGCTGTGAATTTGACTTGAGATACATCTCAAATTCGAGCTACGAAAATTGGGCAGCAACTGACTTGAAATGATGCTGCTGCTGCATTAAGCAAATGCCCCTACACCCTTCCCACACACACACACACACACGCACACACACTTTGATTAATTGCTGTCTGCGGTTGCATAGCTCGAATAACCGAAGAGCAATTTCAAAGTTCGAACAGCACTTGAGCTACCTGCACTATGAGCCCTTAAAGAAAGTGTTCTGGGGCAGGGGCAGCTGCCAGATGTGTGCAAGGGGCGGGGCAATTTCGAGCTGCAGCCACCAGCTGAGTCTTCAATTTATTCGGAGGTTGGGGCGGTTTGGTTTGGATGCCCAGAGGGTCACTTGGGTCAAGCGATTGATTTACTTGCTGCAGAGTTGAAAGCAAACATTGGGCAACTTTAATTATCAACCTAATCCGATATATAGAGCGCAGAACATGACATTAAATAGTAATTAAAAAACATTTGTATTTGGTTTAATTATTTTTATAACTGTCAGTTTTATACTTGTTCACAGTTTAATAACAACTGTAATGAGGAAAATGCCATCAAATAAAATTAGTAAGTAAGGAAACAAGATTTTAAGAAAAAAATATCATGTTTATGTCAATAATGTATTGATTTTAAACGCAAATCAATTTTTTTAAATTTGATGAAATTATGAGAGTTTGAAATATGAAAATATGACCCAAAACTATCGTCAATTTATTAAATACTAAAAACATAAATGTGGATTTTAAATTTTTTAAAAATTTGTTTTTGAAACAAAGTAAGTGTACATGTTTAAAAAAAGAAAAAACTCAAAAACATCTTATTTTTAACAATAATAAAAAAAATCATGGCAAAAATGCCATTAAACATGAATAAAAATTTGTTAACTCCGGATATCGGATAACACGGATTATCAAAAACCGAAGTTTAAGGTATTCATAATTTAAGTAGCTTATCCACAATTTCTTATCTTAAAAGAGTTTTCCCTCAATTTTCTACTCTATAAATTTGACTACGGCTGCGAAGTTCAAGCCCCTTTTTAATGTTCCTGCCGTAGCAGCTGCCTGCGGTAGCTGCCACTGGGTTGCCAAATCGCGTGGCAGCCCTTCCCCTCTCCCCCCACCGATCAAGTTGAGCTCAATGGAGGCTCCTCAATGCGTGGCTCCTGTTTGTCCACTTTCGCGCTAACCAGAAAGTTGCTCAATTTACGCGATCGTATCGCCGTCTGGCAATTTGGCAAAGCTCTGCGCCAACTTGAGGTATCAATAACAGCAGACCGCCCTGACACCCTCCCTCCTCTTCTCTCCTCCCCCCTCCCTCCACTCCTTTGCTGTTGCAGTTCGGCTTGCCCACATATGAGGTCACATAACGGCGCTTTTGTTGCAGTTGCAGTCGCCAAAAGCTGCCACAGGCCAAAAACAAGTCCTCCACAAACACACAGACACACACACACACATATACTTGTTTACCGGCATCTTCTTGGTCTTTGGCTTTAGTCTGGGCCTCCAAACTGGAAACTTGGCTGGGGCCGGCAACGTTTTCAGCTGCTGTTTTGGCTCGTTTTTGCCGCATGTCGAGGCGGCTCATAACGGTAACTGCTCATTGCCATCGCATCGCTTGCTGCTCACTCGTCTGCCTGCTTATGGCCCGCATCCCCCCCTCCCGACTCCCCTCCTCATAGTCGAACTAAAATACAAGCCTGTTCAGCAGTTAATTAATTTGGCTTAGGCGTGCCAAAAATTGTATTGACCGCAGACAAATGTGGACAAGTCGAAACAATTTGCTCAATGGTATTGGCAGAGCATAAATTAAACGAATTCTGAATACCCTATTCAACTATTTCAACTGGCTTTATTCTACGCTACAAAGCTGTCTTGGATGGATGTACTTGTAAAATAAAATTGTTTTTTGTGATAAATTTATTTATATATAATTTATGTGGATAACACATTTTGGCTTTTACTGTTTCTTATAAAAGAGTATGAAGTTCAAATGTAGTTTAGATTTTTGAAAGTATATTCTTGATATTCCTCTTATAAAGCAAAACCGCTAGTCCAAGTCATGTTTTTCTTAGATATTTTGATAATTAGGTTTGTAATACATAAATTTTAAGCACAATATTCTAGGCTAAAATAAAATAGCCTTTTTGTAAATATAGATAAGTAGTGTTTAGAATAAAAGCAATAAATTGGCAAAAAAAAAAATAAAAATTGTGTTCGTCGAAAACATACATTCTAATCACAATATTCACTTAATTTTACAATCATTAAATAATTCTGGTTTCGAATATCTAATTGCAAAAAAATTTCATAGTATTCAGAGTGTAATCTACATTTTTTTAATCATTGGTTTGCGAAGAATTTACGTTCATGTTATATATTTTATTTTGTTAAAATATCATAAATTTCTGAATTCATTTTTATTAAAACTTTTATTTTATTCATTTATTTTTGTTAATTTTCTCAGATACTGCAATCATACAGAAACCCAAGCTTTCAAGCCACATTAAATTTTTTTGTATTCTTCAAACAATTATTAATAACGATATATATATATATATATATTTATTTATTTTGAAAAAAAAGAGAAGCTAACCAGTTCGAGCCCCACCGAATAATCAATGTGCCCGCTTGGCTGCGACTCAGGTTCGAGTTCGCACACAAGGATTTTGTTGCAAAAATAGGCCAACAAAGAGCTGGAAGATGGAAGCTGGTTAGATGATGGCCGTTAGCTGTAAGCAGGATAGGAAGTGCAGCAGTCTCTTCGGTTCGGTTGCGGCGCTGGGATTCATTGAGGCGCAAGGTAACTGCAGCAGAGAGCTTGCACAAAAATTAGTAGATTTTTGGTAGAACTTTGACTAATGTGTTGGCTCCAGTTGAAGCCCTGTTGTTGGCCGGAGTTGCAGTTACATAGAGAGGGATATTGTTGATATTTCAACTTGCACTAGAAACGTTCTTTTTGGCTGTAACCCGTGACGATTCAATCAGTTTGCCACTTGCTCTAATTGAGCGCCAGCTGCATCTCTCGGATTGGCTACCACAGAATCCAGTCCCCCCCCCCCCCCTCCAATCCCTTTTGGCGAGTTCCAATTATGCAGTCCATGTGCATAGTTTGAGTGGTTCGCATTGGCATTTCCTCAATTTCCGACAGACAGACAGCTAGTGACCAAAACTGCAGAGTTTAGCAATTTTCACATTTTCGCCTTTTTCCCCCAATTTCCATTTCACTTGGCTTTTGCCTTCTTACATATTTTTTGTTATTTCGCACACGTAAATGGCCAAATTAAACCACCAAAATTATTAATTTCTCAACGTGTCTGCGCCAGCGGCCTGTTAACCCATTGTTGCTTCTCTTTTATTTTTTGCTGGTATGCCTGGCAATTAGCAAAATGTGCTTGTTGGCCATAATTGTCGAAGAAGGCGCAGAAGTTCTTGCCAAATCGCAGACGCTGGTAGCAGCTTTTGGCCAAGTGTAATCGTTGCTGAGCTCCTCAGATTGGGCTAATTGTAAACGTGGAATTCTCTGTGTGTGTGTGTGTGTTGGCTTTGGGTTTTCTTAGCTTTTCTGGCGGTTGGGCACAATTAGCAAACACTGCTGGTCAATTTGCTGAAGGCCAACAACAATTGCCAAACAGCCAACACCCACACGCAAGCCAATCTAGGCGTGGTCTTCGAGGGGCAGGGGGCTTGGCGAGCAATTTACATGTGACTTGGGCGTTGAACTAGAACGCGTTCTGCGAACTCTTTTAAAACGGGCTCTCTGCACTCTATAATGCATGGCCATCAAGTTAGGGACTGCTTTATGAGCTGTTCCACAGAGAATGGGGCTTTCATTTGACTCCACTCTTGGCCATGTACTTAAGTTAAACTGTGCTGGCTCCTTAACCTCTTAAGTACTTAATTGGTATATTTGCTACATTTGCTACCCTTTGTTAAAGCCCATTACATTTTATTAAAAAAAATAAAACCAAAATTTTTTTTCAATTTTACCTTTATAATCTTTTTTACGATATTTCGATGTGAATCGATTCTTTAAGCTAAAGCCGTGGATTAAATACCCTTACTAACTAATAAGGGGTGGTTTGATATAAAACATGTATACGATAACATTTATCGTTTTGTTGTTAAAAATTATGGACAATATACACAGTGTTAATCTAGCAACGCAATTAAGACCCCTCTATGCGATTCTCATGAATTTAAGTAAGACCTACAGACTTTTGGTATGTACTTAATATAAGCAATGTTAAAAAAAATGGTACAAAATATTTATTTTCTATACAAACTTTTTTTTTACAAACATTGTTTTACTTTATTTCTATTAAAAATTAAATTTATTTATTTAAAAAATAAATACTTTGAATTTTGTACTCCTACTTTTCTTGATACTTTTATAATCTGATTATTATCTTGATCCGATTTTATTAGATATTCATTTTTAAATTTAAATGTTGCATTTAATTGCGATTACCTTTTAAATATATATTTATATTTTTTCAATTTGTGGTAAATTACCCTGCACCCCAACAAGTTTAAAGAGCTCCTCTGCCCCCTGTCCTGTGCACGCTAGGTGGTCGCAATCAATTTGGCAATCGGTTCACAATATTAGCGAACGCTTCAATTGCAACCTCAAATGTTGCATGAATAATTCAGTGGATTGTTATCGTGCTCCACACCCAACCCCCCCTCCCGAAAGCCCAACGGCATTGTGTATGCATTTGCGCCATATAGAGACCACAGTCGTGTTTGGCCGTTGCATGCCCCCAATGGAATTGTTGCATATACCTGTGTGCTTGTGTGTGTGTGTGTGTGTGTGTGTGTTTAAGTCCGGCGAATGCGCTTATTTAATATTTAAACTATTTGCGGGCAATGTGAAGCCCCGGCTAAAGGCCCCCAATGACAATCGCCTGGCAAGTGGTCAATTCTACGAATCTCATCATAGATAGATATATGTACACATAAAAACTTTGGATCAATTTTCGTTGTTGTAGCGCAAATTTGTGTTGTAAATGTCAAATTAAAAATGCAATGCATCTAATGGATTAACTTGAAATGCTGCGCGTCGATGCATCAAAAGAGCGCGTTGCCTTGCTTCTTTTTTTTTTTAAGGGCGTGGAGTCTGTGAGTTATGTGTGGGGGTGGTCTGAGGGTGGTCAGAGGGTTGGGGGTCGAGGGTTGATACATTACTGTAAACGCTATTCAGTTTTGTTGCTAGCTCTGATACCAGTTGGCGCAACTCTGTGAATAAACAATTTTTTAATCGAATTACATGAAAATATGATGCAAACTTTTCAAAACTCGGATAAGCATTGAAAGCATGCTTAAAATATTAACATAAAAGCCAACTTAAACAGAAAGATGAACAAAATATGAGTTTATATGCAAGCTTATGTTTTCTTAACAAAAAAAAAAATTCATCAAAGATAAGTGCTTACGTAAAGTTGCTTTATAGGGTTCATATTTTAAGGTTGTAATCGGTTTTATTATTTATTATTATTATTTTTTTGAATATTTTTGTTTTTTAAAAAACGTGCTTGTACTTCCGAAAATTTTTCAAATTTTCTTATCAGTATAAACGTTTATAAATTAAAATTATACCTATAGAAGAATTTTTTTACTTTTTCTTGTAGAAAATAAAAACAAGAAATTTTTAATTCAGCTGCCCATGGAAAAAATTCATGTATTGTAGTTATTTTTATAATTTTCATACCACAAATAAATATTAAAATATTCAATAATTTAAACTGTAGTTAAGAATATTATTGTTTTATTATTATTATAAATTTTTTTACTAATGCTATTACAACATTATGATTAATACAACAATCGGGTCTTCTTTCATTAAGTCTTTTTCTTAAAACCACAATTGTTTAATAAACTTTTGAATCACACCATGTGAAATTTGTAAATAAATAAATTTTGTATTTTTTTTTTAATAAAGAAAATAATGTTTTAGAAACTAACCACATTTGACAAACTGAGGATTTAATTTTACTCGAAGCTTGTGCAGCCTGAAGAATAGATATGAATGGAAATTTGTTTGAGCTCCGTTAAAGCTTCATTTATTTTGTCATCAGAGCCGTATTCGAAATATCAGTGAACTGTAACTGCCACAGACAAATATTTTATTTTTGTTATTATTATTATGTGTAGTCTGTGTATGGTTTGGCCAACAATAATGAAACTTGAAACGTAACAAGACGTAGGTGTCGGCAACAGCTCCCTAAGTCCTCTGGCAATTACAAGCTGCACCAACAATTTCTTCATTTCATTCCACTTTAATCTTATACCCTGTAATCAAAGTAACAAGGTAACAAGGTAGCAAAGATTTCAGGTGTATTAATGTGTTGTCTTTTATTTTAGTATTAGTATTAGTATTAGTATTAGTATTAGTATTAGTATTAGTATTAGTATTAGTATTAGTATTAGTATTAGTAT
>SCDY01001227.1:25833-59635 GCA_004143825.1 Drosophila micromelanica
TATTAGTATTAGTATTAGTATTAGTATTAGTATTAGTATTAGTATTAGTATTAGTATTAGTATTAGTATTAGTATTAGTATTAGTATTATTAGTATTGAAAACTATTTATAAATTATAATTTATTATAAATTAATAATTTATTACATTCCTTATAACATTAATATTATTTAAAATAATAAAATTTGTATTATGACTATCATGTTAAGCTACAGAATATCTATTAGTCGCATGGATCCGCCTAGAAAAATTTCTTTTATTCTGTTGCTTTTATTTACGCATCAAATTTTATGACAAATACTCGAGCAAAACGAAAAACGGATTATGTGCAATTGGAAATTAAATTAGAGACCAGAAACGCACAAAGAAATTCTGAAATAAACCACCCCGCCCGCTCCGCTCCCCTATTCCCCTGCTGCTCACTGGGCGGTCTCAAGTGTTCCGAGTGTATTTCTTTCATTTCTCTTCTCTTTTTTTATTTTTTGGTAATTTTGTTGTTGTAGTTTGTGGCATTGTTGTTGTTGTTTGTCCAATAGGCACAAACAAACATTTTAATTCCCATTGAGTTGCTTATGGAGTACTTACACCTCCTCCCCTACTACCAAAGCCCTCCCCCCCTCGATTTGATAGCCAAAGGAAATTACGTCGTAATCGTGTCGAACAGGCGCTGGCTAATGGCTCACTTGATGGGAAGGGGGAAGGGGGGCAACGACTCTTGCTATAAAGATGCAGCCCTCAAGTGCTGCGTGCTGAAGAGTTTTATTTTTTGTATTCACTCTTCCTCTTCTGTTTTTGTTCAAATTACAACAAATGCGTGAGTTGCGTTTTGATAAAATGCCGCAGAGCCGAAAAATTGTAACCGCAGGCGCTTTTTCAATTTTCATAGAATCAGCCGATATCCGATTGCATCCTTGCCACAAACAACCGTTTTCAACTCTTCAGTCCGCCCGATTGTCGATTGCCTCGAGTTGTCTCGATTGGGTTTTTATTCGACTGTCGCAGCTGGTCTGCTGGCGGGTTCGTAGGCCTCAACCCATAATTAACTTGGCTAAGAAGACGACACGACCGAAAGGCAACAGGCAGCTAGCAACAGGCAACAAACACACACACACACACACAACTGGCGACGTGCAACAGCGACAAACTGACTGCAGACATTGGTCATTTGATTGGTTCCTGTCCCATCTATAAAACACTAGACAACACACATTCTAATCAAATTAATATTTTATATAACGCTAAGAACTCTTCCTAAACTTTGGTAAAGTTTTAACATAATTTTATAGAAATTTTGTCAAGTCTAAAAACTTTAGTTAAAGTATTTCTTACGCAAAGTAAAATTTTAATATATTTGATAGAAATTTTGTAAAGTATTTCATCAAGTAACAAACTTCCGTTAAAGTACATGTTAGGCATAAGAAATTCGATAGTAACATATTTGACAGAGCACTTATGAAGTTCGAAAGTTGCCAAAATAAACTCTATAGTAAATTTGAATTATATTTTATATAACACTTTTTAAGTATTTCACTAGAAAAGAAACGTGTATTCATTAAGCAAGGAAAGCCTATATTAAAACTCTAATATAATTAATAGTTAGTTTTTCAAATAACTCTAATATTTTTGAGACAAAAGATAGTAAATTAAATCAAATAAAACAAAAATATTAAATTATAAATGTATATGTATATTAAAAGCTTTTTTAAAGCTATTTAATTAAACTAAGCTGATTCTCGAAGTTAAGCATTATAATTTATCGTAATTTTCTATAAGCAAACATATTTAAATTCTTTAAAATTTATTTCTTGATTTAATAGAGACCAACACATTAGCACAAATTTATTTTAACAGGCCTTATTTTAATATAATTAATGTCTGTCAAATTTTATAATTGTACAATCTCAGTTTAAAGAAACAGATTTCTTCCAATTTCAAAATAATTGTATAGTTAAGAATTTGTAATTAATTTAATTGTCATCTGAGAATTTTATAAGATATGAATTTAATGTGGTTTATTTAATCCTTAACTTATTTAAGTTTAAAGTTTCACATGCTGCCTTATAATTCTTTTTTTAAAACCTTGGTCTGCTTGGCAATTAAATTTAACCCATTTTAAAAAATTCCAAAAATAATTGCCCAATCTTTGCTAAAATGAAATCCATTTGAAATTCTTTAACCCAGTTGCTTAGTGTTGCAATCGGACTGCATCTTTGGCTTGGACTTGGACTTCTTTTGGCCACTGACCAACGTCAGCTTTTCGATACTCTAGCAAGAATTGAAGTGAGCATATTCGGTTTGTGAATGGTTTATATTTACTCTTGTATATTTTTACGCTATGAGCAATTTGATAATACAATAAATTAACATATTTTTTTTCAGATTTAAAGCTGGATACGTAAATTTGATCGCGCAATAATTTTTTTTGTCTGCACCTATTTAGGGCGTGGCAAATTGATTCACAACTTTGGAACTGGAGTCACCAAATGTTTATAGATATTTTTCCGCATAAATATAAATTATATTTTGGACAGTTTCCCTCAGTTTAACGAGTATTGCGGAGTCGGTTACACCCGACTCACTCCTTGTTCTGCTTGTGGATCTGCCCATATGGCGACGGGTTTGACAGACAGGCCACAATGCTATTTTGATGTTCCCCTCCCCTCCCTCTCCATCCACCCCGTCTTACCCTGCTGCTGCACACCTGCAATGCGTTGGCAACTCTTCTTCTCGACTGCGGTTTCTGCTCAGGTTTTGTTTTTGCGTTTTTCCCCTTCCCGTTCCCTTGTCCGTAAGCTCTCCTCAACTTCACTTCTTTCCACTTCATTTCGTCACTTCTTATTGTTCTTTGGCTGCCACTACCTGTGGCCTTCTGCTACTGCGTCCCCCCTCCCCTCCCCATCCTTCTCTCTGCTGACTTCATTGCTGGCTAACTTAATCTGTATGTAACTCAAGCCCCCGAGGTCCGCGAATGCACAAGATCACGGATCATGTGATCACGGAATGTACTTCAACTGCTCCACCCTCCCTAATCGGCTTCTTCTTTGTCTGCTTCTCCTTCTCTAGCGTTGTGTTTTTGATTTCGATTCGTGTCGTTTGTTTGTTGGACTTGGATCAAAAACCCATTTGCCTCAACGATCGTCAATCGAACATCGATCCGCTTTCGGCTGGTTGCGGGGGCGGGGGGGAAACCCGATACGAAAATCCACTTTTTGGTCTTGTTTTGGCCTTTGGCTTTCCACACTTTTCACTTGATTGCACTTGACGATCGTCTGTCTCGACAGAAATGTTGAAAAGTTCAAGATTTGACCTTATAAGCATTTATTTTTCAATTGCAATCAAATATTTTTTTAATTTATAAAAATTATACAATATCCAAAATTTTTTTTAAAATAGAATAAAAGGCTCTTTAAAAAATGTTAAGTTAGATACGTTTATATAATATAATATATATATAATTATAAGGGTTATTCTTTGATTCTCCCAGGCCGATAATCTTTTTTTTTGGTATAATTCTTACACAGTTTTATTAATTGGGCCAACACTCTGTTTTCTCTCTCTATCTACTTCTCTATCTCTCTCTCACTCTCTTTTTTTAAATAATAAATCTTTCCATTCTATTTGATACATCTTTAAATGTTCAACACTATTAATTGGGAGTATCTTTTATTAAAAACTTTTACTGTATGAGGCTATTTTATATTCTCTCTAGCTCTCTATCTCTCTCCCTCTCTCTCTGTCTCTCTGTCTTTCTCTCTCATTTTCTCGCTCTCTCTGTTTACAACATCCTAAACTCTTATATTTCTTATATTCACTCTCTCTCTCTCTTTTTCTCTCTCTCTCTCTCTGAAATTTTCTCCCATCTCAATTTCCCTGTCTCTCACCTTCACTTTAGTATAAACATATCTATATTTCTGTCTCTCTGTCTTTCTCCTACTCTCTTTTTGTCTCCCTGTCTTTCTCCCACTCTCTTCCAGTTTTCTCCTTTTCCTATTGGAAAATTTAACTCATTTCGATTTTCAACTAATTTTAATTTTTTAAACTTTTTCCTGCTTTTCTAAAATCTTTGATAACTTTTTAAAGCGCACAAAATATTTTAAATCGGCTTTAACTTTGAGGCATAATTTACAATAATTTGATTACACAAATAATGATTAGTAATAATTACATTTTGAGATCAAAGAAGATGCAAACTCAAGGGAGGCCAAGTTTCTCAAGAATTGGGTATATATAATATATACATATATATTTTTATTCAATGCACAATGAGACAAGCTTAAAATTGGGCATGAAAATGGGAGGAAGAAAATATTCGAAATACAAATTTTGAATATATAATTTGGCGTCGCGACTTATTGAATCTACTGGGCAGCAAAAAAGAAGAAGAAGAAGACAAATTTCCCAGCAGCTGAATTTTTGCAATTAATATTCATGGAAATCCGAGGAAAATTTATGCGCCAAACTGTAAAATTAAAGCAATTACAGCAGCAACCTGGATGGGTGGGGGGGGTGTGGGGGGCTAAAGATAATTACAAGAGATTTGCGTGTTTGAAGGCGTAAGATTTGCCAGAGGCGTGGCATTTGACGGCACCTGAGGCTATTGAAATCTTTCGCTCTCTCCTTTTCTCTCTCCCTCTCCCTCTCCCTCTCGCTCAAGCGATTTATATGCGTGAACTGTCGCTTCGGCAGCATATCAAAAATTCAATAAACATTGGAAAAAGTGCGTACAAATATTTACGATCTACAACTTCAATTTAGTTTTTCCTCTTTCTTGTTTTTTATATATTTTTTTTTCGTTTGCGATTTGTCATGCAAAGCGCGTGCTTTCGGAGTTTAATAGTTATCAGCTTTTTGTCGGGCCAAGAACAAGTTCTCAAACTGGTTGGCAAGCTTAAGACTAGTGTGGGGGCGGGGGCAGGGGGTGACCACTTCCAACGGCAGCTAAAGCAAACATGAACTCTGGCGACAGCCAAAGAACGTTAAAAAAAATAAAACTCAAGAGCTGCACGAAGTAAGCAGCAGAAAAAAACAACAAACACACACACAGAAAGAGAGAGAGAGAGAGACACAAGAAACTGGTTAAATGTAGATCTCGCCAGGCGGCGATCGGTTAAACTGAACGAAACTAATGTCTACAAGTAGTCAACACGCAACCGTTGCCGTCTCTGTCTAAGACGTTGCCCCTGCGCAGTGGCTGGCTTGATCGTAGTTAATGATTGCGGTGTCGTTCCAGCTAGCCAAGTCAACAAGTCAACCAACTGGTTTTTCCGCTGCGCCGCTTTTCCTAACAAACAAGTTGCAAAACAAGTTTCGAAAAACCGCCAACAAAACGCGCGCACATAAAAGTCGCGCGCAAAACGCTACGTGTTGCTATACTTTTAACATTGCTGTTAGTTGGCCAAATAAAGAGAGATAGAGAGAGAGCGCGCGCTGTTGAGTGCGCAACTTTTGAGCGTGTATTTCGTTAAGTTTGCGTACGTTTTCGTTAAGCTGTTAACAGCTGCTTGGCGCTCTTTGCTTCGTTTTGCTTTGTCGTTTCGCTGCCGAAGTCTGCTTAAAAGCAGGCAACAGAAAACACGAATAACAGCGACTGTAAAAATATTAATATATTTATTTTAAATAAACATGAGAAACTGCAATAGATTTTTATAAACGAATGCAACCCAAGCCAAGCTTTCTAGGAACACTTAACAAATTTAATGCATTTCGGTAGTTTTAATTTAATTAAAAATATATTTAATATATCTCAGTTTGGAGATCGCTGCTGGATCACTTGGCCTGGCCTGTTGCTGCTTGTCAACAGTTAAAACGGGTTTCTAAGAGAGCCAGCACATATGCTGCAAAGAGCGCGCTGTTCGTCCGCTGTTAAACGAGCAAGAGAAACAGTTTAACATACAGTTTTGTACGCTCTTGCATTGCGTTTACATCTTGCGTTTCGTCCATTCGCTTTTCGTTCATATTCTTCATTCTCTGTTCATTTGCCGCTACGCACGGACGTGTCGCGCTGTCGCTCGTCGTATTTTCGGCAACAATCAGCAACAATAACAAAAGCATTTTTACGTTGCGTGGATTCATTGTTTATAATAATTTAAACAAACAAAAAATTTTAAAATAAGCAAATATGTGTGTTTAATGTGTAACAATTTTAAGAAAATTAACCAGTTGCAGTTGCGAAAATAATAACAACAACAACAAGTACTCGAAGTGTGGAATAGTGCGCCTAAGGTAAACAAGGTTAACTATTAACGAAAGCAAGAAAAACGCAAACCCAAGCAACAATAAAAACAACAACAGCGTCTACAGCAGCCACAGTCGCAGTCGCAGCTGCGTCATCAACGACGCCAACGACTACGCCGGCTTTGGCATCATTAGTTTTGCTTGATCTCAACGCAGCGCGGCTCTCTTACCTGTCAAACAGGTTTCCAGACAACAGCAACGAGTGAGAGAATAAGAAGCAGAAGCAGAAGAAGCCGCGCGCGTCGCTTTTAACAGAAAAGGTTTATACGCGTGTGTGTGTTACGTGTGTTACGTGTTTGTGCAAGTGTATGGGTAGCTGCTGCTTGGAAACCTTTCAAGCGTCGATTGTCGTCGCCTGCATACAACAACAGCAACAAAAACAACAACATTGGTGATTTCTGATTAACAACAACAACGAGCGCAGTAAGAGCGCGCAAAGCAAACGGCCGATTATAACAGTGAAAAGGTGTGTGTGCGTAAAGTGCAGGCAAAGGCAAACGTTAAGAAAATGCCTGAGGTTTAAGACCTGGCCAACAGAAGAAGGGCCAACAAACCGAACAGCCGAAGAAGTTGAAGCAGCAGCGACGCCATTTTGAATTTTGAGTTTTTGTTGGTGTTTATTTTGTTTTCAAATCTTACGTTGATATTCGAAAAAAAAGAATGTGGCGCTGCTTAGACGCTGGCTGCTAGAGCAGCGGGGGTGGTAAAGCGCGGCGTTAACCGTTACCTATTTTGAGAGAGTGCACAACAACAAAAAGAAAAGGCAAACTTTTGCGCCGAGATAAACGTCAACTGCAGCTAAAGCAAAGCAAAAACAAAAATACAAGATGAGAGCAACAACAGTAAACGCAGCGACTGCGACAGCAAAAGCAACAACAACAACAAAGCGAAGCAGCAGCCGCAGCAGAGCGCAAAGCTATTGGAAAATATTTGTGATCGGTAAGTTTGCAAAGCAATAAAACCAAAAATGTAAAAGCAATTAGGATAAGCAGGTGTAAGCAGTAAACGGAAAGAGAATTGAATTAAATAGACAGTTGTCACAAATTAACATACATGCTATGCTCTAAATGCATTTGGATATGAGATAAGCTGTGCTTAAGTTATTATTGGTTTTTAATTGCTATCAAATATTTATGAAAAGATAGATTAATATTTGCTAAGTAGTTTTGTTAGGAAGCCACTTTATTTAGAAGAGATCGCATTAAACTGCGCTTGCAAAGTCTTATACGGACCAGGCTCTGGCTTTGCCTGGCGGTTCACATTGCCAGGTATGCCAGTTGAGTTGTATAACAGATCTCGACTCTTTAGAAAAGACAATAAAGCGTTATATTATTTATTCATATTATAGCGCAGTAAGAATTGAATTATAAATTTCGGTTTTTAAATGAATTTATAACAAATCAATATGATCTCATAATTTGTAGCTTTGTTTGTCTATTTTTGTACCAAAAAGAAAGAAGTATCTTTGCATGCTCGAAAAATTAATAAAGGATTGTTAGCTAAGAAATCTGTTTCGCCCAAAGATTTATAAATTAAAATATAAAAAACCTAACAATAGCTTAGTAATATATATTGTTAAAGTTTATTGGATCTCAAGCAATTCTGTAGTGTATTTTTAGATATTCATAAATTTATTGTCAAAAGACAGTATTTTAGATTTTTGTATTCCTTAACTCCTTTTCATATTTATTTTAATTAAGCTATATTCGTGTCCCTTCGGTTTACAATGTTTTTTCCAAATACTTTGCCGTAAATTATTTTTATAAATTGAGTTTATTAAAATAAATTTTGAACCATTTTTAAAACACCTCTTGGGCCAACTTGATACCCAATTGCCCTTAGGTATATCTTTTTATTTTTATTGGCTCTCTTCAGACTTGTAAAACACATGAAAAGCCAATTCGAGAAAACACGAAGAGAACCATTCGAAAACATTTTCCAAGTTTTTTATTCTTCCATTTTACTGGCGTATTTCCTTATTTTTTCCAGCTTTTCGCAGACAAGTTTTGTTTATGACAGCTTTCTTAACAGCATCCCTCCCTCTTCCCGCCTTTTTCGCCACTTCCTGTGTGCACCTGTTGTTGTTCTCGCTGTTATTGTTGTTGTTGTCGTCACGTTACGCTAAGCCAAGTTTTTAGCTGCTGCTTTGACGTTGGCGTTAAGTTTTTTCTTTTTGTTCTCTGCTGTCGTCCATTGACAGTTTTTACCGTTGGCTTTAGTCGTTAACTTCGCTGTTGCTTCAGCTTGCTCTTGTTTCTCTCTCTCTATCTCGCTATCTCCCTTCCCCTCGCTGTGCGTGTCAACGCACTTTGATCGTTTGGCAGCTTTTTGGCCAACACAAAAAAAGTTTTTCTTTCAGCGCCCCTCCTCCTGTTCTCTGCTCGTTAGAACTTGCATTCAATCAGTCAATCAGTCAAAACAATTTCAATTTGTATGCGTTTACCAAGAGAAATTCTCAATGCCCAACAAAAATCTTTTCACACTCTATAAAGTATTTACCATTAGCGGCAACACCCCCCCCCCCCTGCGCACCCCCTCTCGGCTGTTAAAGTTCCCCCCCTTTTTCCACCAACTCTGCTCCCCCTGTCGTGTTTATGTTTTGTAGTGTATAATCATTTAATAAATAAAACGTCTTGATTTGACATTTTAATTGGACCTCTGGCACACGCACACACGCACATATGAGTCCCCTTGCCCCTCGCCCCTCGCCATGCGTTTGTCAACTTGTCGTCAGGCAGAGTAAAAAAAAATGAAAAAAAATCTATAAAGTCTCCACGGAGCTTTAACGGTAAACGATCTCTGGGGGCATTATTAGATTTGACTGCCAAACCAACTGCCTTAGAAATGCGTATCAAAATAACACTCGAAAATATTGTCGGTGTTTACCAAAGATTAAATACTCTAGCATTGAATGCGCAAAAAATAAATTACTTTAATTTCAAATATTTAAATATCGAGTAAATTTTTTTTATATATATATGAAATAAATTTATTTAAATTTTATTTAAATTTATAAATTTATTTATAATGAATATTAAATTATATTATATTAAAACTTAATTTTCTTTATTTGTTTTTTATTATTATTTATTTATTTTTATTTTATTTGTTTATTATTTTTCATATGAATTTTTCTTATATATAAAAATGAAGAACAGTTAGAGAGACTTTTGCTTATCGACTCAGCTTCTTCTATTTTCTGATATAGAAAATTCTGTGCTTTATTGTATGACATGATCACAATAACCTCCGCTAGCATATAATAATAAAACATATCACAACGATAGACAAGAGACGTTTTTGCGCAAACAATTAAAAAGCCATTAGAAGCGAGGTGCCAACTGTGTGTGTGGCAAATGCTACAAAATTGCCTTCAAGGCGTGCAACATTATGTTGGCCAAGTATCGCGTATCAACAGTTAATGCCATTAACTGCCTATAAATATCATTTACTACAGACATTCGCATTTAATAAAAGAAAATCCTTCAAATTTTCCTTGAGCTGAACTTCGTCTTTGTCTCATCTTCTTGTCGCTCTTCTCGTTACGTCTCGAAAGTGTCTTTCAATTTGTGTTTTCACAGCAAGACAGGATACTTAAGAGGCGTCGCGTCCTGTTTCACTCCCGCTCTCTCTCTCTCCCTCTCTCCTTCTCTTTCGCTGCTTAAAAACCTTCTTTGGTTCTTAAATTTGTATTTTGTTGCCTTTGCGTTTTTATTTCGTTGTCCCGCTGCGCTTTGTTTTATTTATGCCTCGGTTTTTGTCTACCTGCTTCTCTGCGCTGCGTTTTTCCTTTGAATTTTCCTCACATTCATTTCATTTCCTGGCCAAGTGCCTGTACCTCACAATCTGTCTCTCTCTCTCTCTCGCTCTCTTTATCTACCCCTCTGGCAAATGCGCGTGAATTATGATTGTGGCTCGTTTTTCCAAAAAACTGTTTTGTTGTTGAGTCCTGGTGCATCCTTTAGATACACACGCGTGAAGCCTGCGGCGCACGTTTTTTACCCCCCATCCCCCTCAGTTGGCTGGCTGTGTCGAACAACTGGAAAAAGAGCAACTGCTGCAACTTTGAAATTAAAATAAATTAAACAAATATTTTGTTTGTTTGAAATTTACGTGCAAAACGCTGCGGAAATGCCACGAAAAACTAGGAAAATTCACAAATTCATCAGCAGCAGCAGCAGTTGCATACAAACAATCTATTCGACGTGCTATCCCCAAACCTACCACCACGCCCACCACCAGCCGCGCCCACTTTTTTGGTTTTAGTTTAAAATTGAAGTTGTCTGACAATTTGCATTTGAAATAGTAAATCAAAATTGGGTTATGCAAATAAAATGTATACACATATAAAAAATAAATTCTACTCTGATATATACAAAAATATATGGACAGTTTATATGTTTAATGTTTTGAGTACATTTTCATCAATCAATGTCAATCGTTTTTATTTGCATTTTTCCATTTGCTCGTTTTAAATTTATTTTAACGCCTTTGTATTAGTTTGACATGGCGTTTAATATTTTTATTTTTACAAATAAATTTTATTCTTTTGTTTTCTAAGAAATGTAATTGCTGTCTTTTAATTTTCCTTCCTTTAATATTTTTCTATTTTTTTTTTTAATAAAATATAGTTTAGTTTTCATTTAAATATTTATGATTTATCTTGTTTTGTGCTCTTTTCCTTTTTGAACAATGTTTTGTACGTTTCCGAAAATATGCCCATAAAGTTCTATAAATAGTTAACTATATATTTTCTTTTGGCCACCGCCAGATGGCGTCTCAATGAGCTCTTTGAAGTTATCTATTGCTTTTGGTTGTTCGACGCCTTTCACTACATCTTCTTTTTCCTTTTATTCAATTCCCATTTCCCCGCATCGCCATCCACAGCCCCGCTTAATCTCCTGTGTATTTCTCTGTTTGTGTGTTTTATTGCATTTGGCTTAAAACTTTTATTTTTTGAACTGATAACACTTTGAGCCAGTGTCTCGAACGCGAGCCCACTTTAGTTTTTGGCGCTTGGCATATGGAATTTATGTGCCAAACACACACGTACCCACACAGATACATTTATATACCGTTATTTGTATCTATGTTTATGCATGCGACACCAGGCAAACGTTCCTTTTTTGTGGGGAGAGCGGACAGTGTTCGGGGCCTCGGTTTCAGCTCGCTGGCAGCTGTTTAAACAAACGACGCACAGACACAAAAAACACGCAACGTGCACTCAGAACAGGCCAAACAACAACAATGGCAAAATTGCAAACTTCTCTTGCATAAATGTATATGTATTTATACATACATATATGGAAAGGTTTGTTGTTGGCCATAAAAATTCAATAACATTAAATTTGGTCAACTAGAACTGCAAACGACCTCGGCATTGGTTCGCATTTTTATGATTTTTATTTCTTCTATTTTTTTGGGGTTTGATTACAGAAAAATTCGAATTCTGCATTTGTTTGCAAGTTTTGTTTCTTTGGTTTTCAATATTTTTGTAAAACTTTTCTTTTTACTTTATGTCTGCTTTTTCAAGCATGCTTCATTGTTTTTAGCTAAAGATTGGTTATGCGCACGTTTGCTAGTTTTAGTTTTAGCCACGCCCCGTTTTCTGACTCATTTGGCATTTGCAGTTTTACATGTTTTATTCATTTTTTTTAAAACATTTTTTAACGTTTGTGCATAAATTTTAATTGCATATCTAGCACACAGTTCTTTTAATTTCTTTATGCGCTCTCTCTTCTCTCCCTTCTTTCTTTATCTTTTGTCTCCCTCTTATTTTATCTTTTGATAGCTGTTGCGCCTTCCGCTTTTTATTTTTATCGCCCCCGCGATTTGCATGCGACACTCGTGACGCGCGTTTTTAAACGCCCGCAAATCGCTAGCAAAACGTGCAGGCATTCACTTTGACCAAATGCTTAGCTACACCCCCTACTTGCCCTCTCTGGTCACACCTTGATTTGCCGAGTTGCCTTTGTACATTCTGATTGAATTGCGTTGACAATTTTTATTGGACTGTCTTTTTTTTTGCTGTTGTTTGACTTGCCTTTTGCTCCCGTTTTACGCTTTTGGCTACCGTTTGTCACATTTGTGCACATTAGCATTTTAGCTGAGCAAGCAATATATATATATATACATATATATAGTTGTGATATATTGCCGCTGCCAATTTGGCAACATTTCGTCTTGTTCTAAGTGCCGTTGCTATTGGGCCAAAAGCAAAGACAACGCTGGAAAGTCATCATCGATTCACAGCAGGCGTTTGTTTTGATCCACATGCGACTAGGACTTGGGCTATTTTGATTTTATCAACGCTTTTGTAACACGAAAATCTTTTTTCAATATATATGAAAAATATATGAAAATACATTACCATATTTATTTAAACTTTATCTCTATCTGGCTCTTATCTTTTTTATCTCATATATTTATATTGCCTCACAATATCATGTATTTTTTGTATATTTAATTTTAGAGAGAGTATTACATATTCGTTTTATGGTAAATATGATCTGATTTGATTAAAGTGTATCACTGTCTGCAGAACTTGAGTTTCGTTCTTTTCTTTTCTTTTTTTTCTCTGCATCTTTCTTTTGTGCCCCTTTTGGTCAACACTTTCTGCTGTTACGTTTATTTTTATCTTTCTTTTTTTTTCGCTGATTTTTTTGCGCTCTTTTTTTTGTTTTTTACTTTTTGCTGTATTTTACTGCCCACTCCATTGTATTGTGGCTCATCGCTTGTCGCTTTTGCGGCTTCTGTTTGCCGCTTTTGCAGCTGCTTCTTTGGCTTCGCCCAGGGATTGCCTTTCGGGCCCAACGTTTGGCTGAGCTACCTTCGGGCGGCCCCTCCCGCAACCCGTTCGCTGCCCTCGTTTGTGCTGTGGCAACTGCTCTAATTTGTATGCGCAACATGTCAAAATTGTTGTGGTCAATACACTGATTGCTTTTCATGTATCTCCGCAGCTGCCTCTTTGCTCAGCGCTCTGCACGTTTCTCTCTGTTTCTTACTGATATTTATGGCCAGGCAGGCAGGCTGACCACTCTTTGGCTGCGATTGAGATCTAGGCCAATCCTTCAGTCGCCTCTAGCTACAGTCTCAGTCTCCACTGTCCGTTTAGTCAACGCTTTGCGTTCGTTTCGGCCACGTTTTTGCCTCGCATTTTATCTGCAGTCCTTGCTGCATTGCTGCCAGCGCTTCCACCAGACAATTCCCTCGACTTGGGTCTGGTTAGATTTTTACGCGTGCCGTGCCGAGCCTTGACATTCATTCGGGAAACTTGGTAGTTGAGCAGTCATTTCTGAAGCTAGCAGACAAACAGTTAAGAATCAAAATATTAATTTCTTTTGTAGATACACTCATAGAATCTAGGCTACTGTTATTTAGATTGGGACAACATTTCTAAACTTAACATGAATTTTATTTATATTTTAACGGTTTACTTTTCTTCTTTTATTTATCAGCATGTTATAGTATTTTATATTTTGTTTGTCCATAGTCTTCTCTGTAGTTAAATCTTTATTGTAACTTTGGTTTTTTATCATTACCCGAATCTTTGTAATTAAAGTATTTGTCATGTAATTGTTAGCTTGTGTTTTATTTGTCCTATTGCACTATATTATAATCTATGATCATGTTTTAAAATTTCTTCTGCAAAACTGAATTTTTATTATTTGTTTATATATTATTTGGGATTAAAGATAATATCAAAAATTATACAAAAATTGTGTGTTTGGCCTCATTATCGCTCTCGTTGAACTTTTCAACTTGTCTTAATCACTATTCTCATACGTAATACCATATTTCATAATTAATCTTCAACCCCCATCTTCGTGTCCCATCCTCCCACACATTCACTGCATTACGAGTCATTTTTATACGTTTTAAATAATTTAACCCACTATATGAACTCATAATTCTGGACGCCAGAAATTAATCAAATATTGAAAAAAATGAATAGACCACATTGGCTTGCTTTCCCCCTCTTAATGCGCCTGGGCTTTGGCTGCTTAAAGTTTTAATTAAACGCATATTGGACTTAAATTTCCATTCATAATTCAAATTATTGTGTATTTTTGAGTTGAGCAAGAGATGAATTGGGTGTGGGGTGGTAATGGGATGTGGAAGCGAAAAGGGAGTATGAGGGATGCTTTTTCGATGCAGACTCGAATTATTTCATGAATAGACTTTTATTGCAATTTTATGCGCTTCAATGAAACTCAATAAAATGAAAATTTTGCGCGATGCATGCGAAAGACAAAAAAAAAAATGAACAAAGTGAAAAAATGAATAATATAATAAAACAAGCGACCAAACAATGGCTGATGGCAAAAACAAAAAATTAAAAGATGAATACAGTCGAATCCACCAATCCACCCACTCTTGTGAAATGATTAAAATTGGTAAAACGCATAAATTGAACTTTTTTGCACTTACTTACTTTTATTGGTATTTTTGTAGCCTTTTTCGATAAGTTGGGCATTAAAAAACTGTGTCTGGTCACTTTTTTTCTGGGGCCAAAGTGAAATCAATTACACCAAAAAATGTTTCGAGTGCACTTTGCTCGTGAAATTAATAAACCACTTGCTGTGTGTGAGTGCTACGGGAGGGGGGGATATGCATTACAGGGGGTAGTTTTGTTTTTTATCCTTGTCTCGGTGATTTATTAAGGTATTTCTCATCAATTGATTCCGAATAAATGCGCATTAGCAAACCATAAAAACGGCCAGCGGGCGAGGGATTTAGTTTACTGGTTGTTAAGGGCTGCCCGAGTTAGATGAGTGCTAGGGGGTGGAATGGGGTGTATTGTGGGGTTGCGGTATGCGACAATCCAAGTGACGACTGAATGCAAATTAATTTTACACTTGAGACGAAACAGAATTCCCCCATACTTTTCACCCCACTCCGCCCCATCCCCTTCGCTTGTTACAGGGTAAAACTGCACCCAACCCCCTTAGTTCTTTTTTTTTTGACATTTCAACAAATGAAATGGAATGTTTGATTAGAAAAATGTTTTGCATAGCGTAAAATTTTATTTTTCTTCTTGATGGGCGTTACACAGCCAGCGAAGGGTATGTGTTGGGGGGTGTGGGGAGAGGGGTCTTTACACCTGAGGGCTGCCGTTTTGCAACCCTCTTTTATTCGGATTTTGATTTAACAGTGCAGACAAAAACAATGCGTGCCAAAAAGGTTTACAGTTCATTTTGTATAATTTTTCGTTTTTATTTTGTACAATGTTGCTTTACATTTTACATTTTGTTTGCTCAGTGACAGGGACAGACAGTAGAAACGGTAGAATAACAGCGACGAGGCAGCTAAATGTGCACCACTTTCATCCCCCGCCGCTCCCTTTCGGAAACCCCTCTACCCCGATGCAACCCTCGAGGCGTGCAAAAGTGAATTGATATGCTTGAGAAACCAAGCAAAAGTAACGAAACGACGAACTTGCGGATTGCATTCGCCAAGGGTTGAGGGAGAGAGATAGTGGGGTGCGAGAGTGGGAGTGGGGAGTCAGGGCATGCACTGATTTTCCTTTTACTGCAAGGGTTGTGCAGGGTACTGCCGGGGGCTGTATTTTGGTTTTGTTGTGCTTTTTTTTTTGTTTAATTTTCTCTTGGCTGCGTTCTAGAAATCTAAACGCTAAATGCTCATTTTGTTGGTTTTCGAAGCGGGTTGGAATGGGGTTCTGGAAAGCAAAGAAATTATGCACGGGGTTGTTTGTCTTCCGGCGCGAATGCAATTAATTGCAGAACAAATTTTTAAAAATGATTTTTTTTTAGAAACACGCAACTGTCAAGTTAAGAAGTTGAAATATTAAAATTAAAACTCCCAAGTTAGGAGATGATGTATGGCAAATGGGTATGGTAGATTAAAAAACTGTTTAAAAATATAATTAGAAAATTCAAAATGAAAATATAAAATTAATTAATGGATGCAATAAATTAAACAATAACATTAAAGAGTTATAGCAATTGCAATCTGTCAAGTTAGGAGTTGATGTATTAGCATTTGATTTGTAGCCTAAATTAAAATTGCTAAGATATAATTTAAGAAATGGTGTTAAAACAAATTACAGGTGAGGAAATTAAAAAAAAAAAATAGATAATGAATGCTACAAATTTATGAAATGCTGGCAAAACAGTCTTAACATAAGCTCAAAGTACACTGTACAGGAAAGTCTTTCCCTGCCTTCCCTTTCAATATTTCCCGCGCACATTTTAATAAATTTACCCGCAACTTCCTTCTGCGCCAAAATGTTTGTCTCGCTAATCACCTGTCAAATTTCGAACACGCTGACAAATGATGCTGTCTGGATGATGTGTGTGAGGAGGCAATACGTTTCTTTATTTTATTTATTTTTTTCTTTTTTTTTTTTTGGGTGGAGTGCGCTTTGCTGCTGCGATTCCCAACGGTAAAAGTAAAGCAAATAAAACGCAATCATTCAATTGACAACTGAGCCGCATCGTGAGCCAAAGCTAAAGGCGAACGCCCGTTAAGCGCAGCTGAGGGAAAATCAATTTCGGCTGCTGACTGCCTCAAAATGTATACAAAGAAATTCCAGCGTTTGGCGGCGCCACCAAAAGCCAGCCCTTCCCCCACCCACACCCAGCCCCTTCCGCGTGCCCCACCCGCAACCCGAGCTCAGCTACGCGAATCACGCAGAACGGCAATGAAAATGTGCTTGTAATAATAACTGAATGGTTAAAGAGCGAGAAGGAAGAAGCGTTCTTTTTGGGGGGGAAATGGTTGCTGTGGCGTCTGCTTTTCAAAAGGAAAATTCAAGGACAAACAAACACAAGTCAAACAGTCGTGAGGTTTACGCTTTTGTTGGCCTGTTTGGTGCTGTGTGGTTGCTGCTGCTGCTTCTTTCCGCTGTTGTTGGGAGACCCTAACAAACATTTTGGCCCGGAAAACTGCTGCCGACTGCTGCTTAGAAGTTTTTCAGCCTGGCCTGCGGCGCATGTAATTTTCATTACACACTGCCCTAGCCCAACTTGCCCTGCAAAAACCCGTAGACCCAAGATCCTATAAACCCCCACCACATAACAAAAATTCTCTATTTGCAATGACTAACACGCGCTGTGACTGCCAAAGCGAGGGTCGCCACTTTTAATACATAATAGAAATACAAAGAAAATGATATAATTAAATAAAAATAAACATATTGGTAAGCTGACTCTCCGTTGCGTTAACCTAAACTTTAACATAAACTTTAATCGCAGGTCAAATGAGTTTTCTGTATTTTTTGTGCTCCTAACTTATCAAACGCCTCTCGCTGGTGTTGCTGGTGTGTTTGGATAATATCCTCGGCATTTGCGTAAATGTGTTCAGCAATAAATTTTAAAGTCGTTGCCAACGGCTGCTTAAAGTCTTGACTGCCTAGGCAGACCTCCATTCCTCCCTTTCACTTCCCTCTATACCATTTATACGCTCCTCCGTTTGCCCTGCTCTTAAGTGTATTAACTGTAAGGCGTTTGCGGTAATAAGTTTAAAAACTTTTCGCGCTTACGACTTTTCCCTGACTTTGGCTCCGACTGTCAAGGCTGCATACATACACACATATATGTAACACATAGATATCTATAGAGTATAGAAGCATTACCTTTAGCCGTGACGCAGCAACTACTTTCCGTAATTATGCCAATTGCCATTATAAGATGTAACAGCTTGGAAACCAGCAGCAGCATCAGCATCAGCAGCAGTGGCAGCCATCGATATGCCTCTCGTTACTCACAGCTCGAATGCCCTTTGATTTCGATCTGTGCTCAATTCTGGCTTTCACTTTGCTTGTGTGTGTGTGTTTCGCCTGATATATATCTAAGCAGCCGTCCATCTATTCTATCTATACTCATCATCTCGCCAGCCTTGCGTTAACCAGCATAATCCCGCTTTGTCTGCTCTCATATGTCAAGGACAACCCCCATCCATCTCTTTTGTTGTTTGCGTGCTTCTTAGGCATTCGAAATGCGCTTAATAGTGTCACAAAATCAATGTATTTTAGCGTTTTTGCCACGCTTGATTGGCCAGCTAAAATGTTAAAGGGCGCCGGAGCGGGAAACGTTTATTGGGGATCAACTCTTGAACGAGGAACCAACTTGATTAACACATTCTGAATTGGATTTTCTGCTGTCAGTTTGCGAATGTCGTGCGACAAATCATTTCATTAATTTTGCACATACTTAATGGTAAATTAATTAGGCACCCTTCACAATGTAAAAAGGAGCAGGAAAAAAAATGTGAGAACACAAAGAAAAAATTACGCTTGTGGCGTCATCTAGTGTGCAATTACTTCAAATGTGCAGCGCAGCATATTATATATTAATTAATTTCAATTATTATGTTATTTGTGTAACTGCCTGAATGTGTCTGTGGCACGCCCACTTTTGCACATTTAGCCGGTGCCCATTTGCTAGAATAATAATAAAAATGACATTTTAAATTTCATAAATTAAATGCATTTCAATTAATTTTATACAGGTTTATATCACATTATTATTGTTGTTATTGTTGCACTTTTGTTTGTCATGTTTACATGAATATTTGATAAAGCATATAAATTTCAATCGTTACAATCGTCATTGCCAGACTCTGGCTTTAAATGCCAACTATAAACATATTAATTTATTTATGTATGCCAGACAAAAGTGCAAAAAAATCCAGTGTATAAATAAGTATGTATATATACATTTTAATATGTAGAAACCCAGCCAATTCTGGTGCATTCAACAATAGCTTAGCATTTTGCCATTTTGACTTACTCTTAATTATTTATTAAGAATTTATTATGGATTTCCTCATGCATTTTTCAAACAGAGGTGAATTTAATCTGACATTTTCCTTACTATCTGTTTATGTGCTGGCTGGAAATTGTGTGAAGTGCTTAAAACACTTTTTAATTACCAATATATTATTATTTAGTATTTTTTGTTTCTTGCTTGTCGAGGTAATATTGTTAATGTGATGCATCTTTTTTCTACAAATATAGCAGTGAAATCTAATGTTTCTTTCATGTATAGCCATCGAATATTTGTTTAGTTTTAAATTTTGACTTTTAAAATGTATTTTTTATAAAAACATTTTGCTAGCATAAAAAGTTGTTCAACTCAAATTAAATTATTTTGCATAAAACATTCACATAATGGGTGCTACATTTGAAGCATTTCGATACTCCACAGAAACTGCTTATTTTTGTTTATGATAAATCGTAAAGTTGGCGCTATGAAAAAAATATTGCACTATACAGCTAATTAATTCGTTGTCCGAATATTTTTTCGCTCATAATTTCTTCAATTATACGCATTGTTCCACACTCTCTCTCTCTCTCTCTCTCTCTCTCTCTCTGTCTTTGTGTGAGTGCTGCCAATTTGCAGTGTGAATTTGGGCACGCACTTAGCGCTGCGAGCAATAATAAAAAAATGTATATAAACAATAAAGCAACAACAACAATAGGGCATAGTTTCAGTTTTTTTTTATTGTTTGCAGTCATACTAAAAGATATTTTCTTTTTTTTGTTGCTGTTTCTCTTTGTAGCGCATTGAAATTGAAATATTTTTTATGTAAATATTTAACGCGCTGGTCGTGAGGGGCAGGGGGCTAGGCTGGGGGAGATTCAGTGGGGAGCTGGTCTATAGGCGTGTGCCTAGCTGAGTGATGAGTGTCAGCGACTGCTCTTTAACACACGCCATTTCTGTCTTTTTCTTTTATCTACCACCTTCTTGTTCGCTCTGTCTCTCTCTCTCTCGCACTGGTCGAGTGCCGCACCTGTTGCTTAATTATCATGTGGCAACTTGAGGTGCTCCACTTAAGTGTTTCGTGTTTTTTTTATAACTGTGGCTCTGGCTGTGGCAGTTTTTTATGCGCTTCATTTGTGGCTAGTTACAAATTTCAAATGAACTCCAGCGCTTGTCCAACACTACGCTTCAGCTGTGGCAATTGCTGGAGAAAGCCGCAAAACAGAAAAAAAAAAACAATAAACAAAAGCATTCAAATGTTGTATGCACTCGCGCACTTATAAACTGAAATTGGGTTTATTGCCACACACAAATATACACACCTAAATACACACACAAATACACACACACACACGACAACTACCTTTGCTGCAGCTGCCACAGGCAAAGGTGGGCAAACAATTGACGCAGTCGCCTTTAAACGAAATTATTTCATAGCTGCTCAGCGTGAAGCAAATGTTTAGGAGAAACTGAGAAAAACTTCAGCTGTGCCTTCTATAATATTGTTTTTCTTGAAATTGAAAATAATATTTAAATGCTTCCATGTAGTTTTTGTGGATTTTATCTAGTGAAAAGTGGATATTTTGATATCCTTATTATTATTATATTCTGTTTATTAAAATTATTTTTTTTTAGAATACGCAAAAGTTTTAACCACCGGTTAAATTATATTCAATTTCTTTACATTCAACTTCAATTACCTTGTACATTTTAATTTTCTAAAAATACTTTGGAAATTAAAAATGCTGCCTTTTCCTCTTACACGTAATTGAGTTACGTTTTCCTTCTCGAACCTTTTAAATTGATTTTTCCCTTTGTAATAATTTATGTTATATATCTTAAAATATATTTGTTTTTACTAGTTATTTTTTAATATTTTTCTGAAAGTTTGTTACGACATTTAATAAATAATCTCTGAGTCTATTGAACTTATAGCCTCTATTAATTCTAGCAATCATTAATTTAGCCAAGATGAACATCAAAGTGCCGCAGTTTTTCCTTGCAGTTTTCCCCAATATTTTTTCATCCACCGCAGCGTGGACATCTCCCTCGCGTTTTTTCTCTCCTCGCCTCCTGTTTTGCCCCTCTTCGCCACAGACAATTTAATTTCAATGTCGTACGCGCAGAATTTAAAGAAATGAGGCAACTCGTGAGCCATCAAACGGACAGCTGTGAGGAGCCATGGCAAAGAGGGGTAAGAGGGGGCGGCTACTAGAAGACACTCGAAAGCCGTGGCAAAATAAATAGTTTTGTTGTGACACTCATAAGTCGACGTGGCGCTGACGCTGTCGCTGTCGCCGGCGGCGTCTTCTGCAACACTTTGCTGGCAACTCGCCTTGCCGCATGCATTTGACAAGTGGATTTGGGATCGGGCATGACAAACTACAAAGCAGAAAGGGTTGGGGGGTGAGGGGGCAGCGTTGCCTAACTCTTGGACAGCTGTGTTGCGGTTTTGTCTGTCTCTCTGGCAAACATGTGGGCGTGGGCGTGACCAATGGGCGCAACAAGTTGCAAGCTGACAGGCAGCAGCTTTACTATTTGTGTATGCTGGTGGGAGGCGGAGACGTTTTGGGAGGCTTCGTTGCTAATGAGTTTTTAAGTGTCGCGACAGCAGTGGGGGTTAAATGTGGCGCACCGTGGGGTTAAGCTGCCCCGGCTATAGTTGTGGCCGTTGTTCGGGTCGGTTGCGCGATAAACTGGCAAACAGTTTACTCGCACCCGTTCTTCTGCTTTTGTTATTTATTTATTTATTTTCGCCATTCTTTTAATACAGTTATAAATCAAGCGCAAGTCACGTAGCGCACAGTCAACGCTTTGCGATGCGTAGCCTGAAATTAAAAAAAAAACTGTTGCATCATGCGGAGCATGTTGCAGGCAGCTCGCTTAGCAACATCATCGTATGCAAAATGCGAGGAAACATGAGGTCTATTTTTCCTAAAGGTTTTCAGCTGAATTGGCAAAGTTGCGCAAAGTTAATTGTTATCTAAAAAAAATAATTTTTTGAAACTATAAAATTCTTATACATAGTTTATGAATTTGCGTCTTGAATATATGGACATTATTCATTAATTTGAAAAATATGTTTTGCTTTGTTTTTTTTTTACAATTAAAAATTACTAAATATTTTAATATATATTCGTACACAATATTTTTCAAGTGTTTTTACACCCCAAACTTTTTATTCTACCCAAACAAAAATAATCTCATCTTGTGATATTGCTTCCCTTGAGAAGTTCTCAACAGGCTCCCTGTCAACAAGTCTCAGAAAATACCAAATGTCAAGGTAAAGCAACAAGACCAAGTGCAAGATGATTAAAAATATGATGAAGCTTTCCTCGTGTAAAGCAGAAAACTCAACAACTTTTAAGTGGCAGACAATTTTCTTGGTAAAAACAAAAAATAAAAGCAAATGAAAAATTAAGAAAAAGGAGCATAGCGCCAAGAGAATTGCCTACAGTAGAGTGTGCCATTAGTCGATGTCTTAAGGTTGGGCTATTTTCACCCCCGCCCTCCCCGCGCCTCTCTTCCTGTAGTTCTTTAGTGTATTAGATGAGACTGCAGCCGCAGCAGCGAAATTGACAAGCGCAACATTGAAATTGCTACAATGACAAACTGTGCTGACTCCAGAGAGACAATTGGTGTGTTGGGGGGGAGTAGGGAAAAGCCGCAGCGGGTCACAGAGATGCCAGCTGATGCACTGCCACTTGACAGAGACGAATGCGGATGAACCAAGCGAGCAAGAACAAGAGCAGGGGGGTGCAACTGCTGCACGTGCGTCTGCCGACAGACATTTAAATATAAAGCGAAGATTGTTGCAGATGTTGGTGCTGTTGCCCTTGGTGCGTCCGGGCTTGCCAATGAAAAATCTACACAGCTCGAGGAAGGAACCAGGGGAAGCAGGGGAAAAGTGAGGCAATAGTAGGTGGCGGCATGTTTAATTAATGCAAAGTAAATAAGAAGCGGCAACAGAGCCAGATCCAGAGCCACAGCATCCAACGAAATTGATTGAGGAATGTGCCGCAAGCCGGGTGGCACTTGCAACTTGCCAGTGGTGGTAAGCTGGTGTAGTCGGTTGCATTGTTGCTGCCCCAAGTTTTGTAGTTGCTGTAGTCAGAGGCTATTTATAAGCTCCCCTGTTTTATACAGAGCTGTTCCATTCACGTTTTTTGATTGGGAAAATTGCTGGTAAATTGCTTTTTTGTGTACGGCCACGAAATGGTTGAAAAGGGGGCGGGCGGTGCGTGTGATGCCAAAGAATTAAAAGTAGAAAAACAGAAATTGTTGAAATTGTATACCCGAGTGAGTGTAGGAAAAAAATAAAACACGTGACTACAACTGATTTCTCTGATTGTTTGATTTATAAATTTCAAGGAATCAAAGTAAGAAAACAAAAAGGAAAGCAAAAAATCTAACAGAATGTATACATATATTTTAAAATAAATTTGTTCGGATTCTAGGATTCTATTTTAAAATCTTTAAATATGCCAAATTGAATAATTGCTTTACTTTATTGCTTGATTTCTTAATTAAAGCTGAAATAAAATAAATCCAAGTGTAAATTCTATTTTTCCAAAATGTTACAATTTCTCAGTATTTTATTTTTAAAATTAAATAATAAGTAGTAATATTTTGAAATTGATTTATTAACACACTACTATTTCATCATAAAATTATTAAATTGTTTGTTATGGTATTTAGTTAAATTGTTATTTTAAAATTGCTTAACTGATTTGATTGCCTTAATTACTACCTGTTAATTACTTCCCCTAGCGATTTACATATTATAATTATATATATTTCTTTATAAATTTCTCTAATGTATCAATTAATTACTAAATATTTTCCCATTTCTTTCTCATTTTAGGTAAGTCCCATCATATCAAATAAATGATCGTATAACCTTTTACTAAGTCTGGCCGAACCGTAAGTTCATCAGTTTTTCGCTTTTTGTTTTTTTGTTTTCCTAATGAATCCGTTGAGAGAAAAATGTTTCTATTCACCGAGGCTTATGAAATCATATTTATAACTTGAGGCTGGCGACAATTTTCCCAGATTTATGATCTGCACTGCAACCCTTTCGAATCCCCTCTCTTGCACGCATCACGCTATGAAAGTAAAATAGAAAGTGCATTGCGGCGGCCGCAAAAGGCCAACTAAATGTGGCCAACATCAAAATCAGCTTTAACTAACAACTAAACAAAATTCAACAATTACAAAAAAAGTATAAAGATAAGTAAACAGAAATAAGTAAAGAAATATAAAAAGTGAGAAAGTGAAAATCGCTTGTTGTGGCTGTCGCCAAGCAGCTGCTCCAAATGTAATTGGCTAAAATCCTAATCAACTGTAAACATCAGATGCTGTGCTACAGACGAAGCGGGGGGCGAGAGCTATGTCTGACAAATCTCATTATTGGCGTGTAAAACTTTTTAAACGCCATGAGAGGGTATTATAACTTTCTTAGAAACCTTGTAACAACTTATTAAAAACTCATAAGGTATATGAATTCTTAACGTCATGTCTGTCGGCTATGACGTTTGTATGTAAACTCGGCTCACAGAGAAGAATAAATATACATGTATCTATGTTAAATTAGATCGAATCGTAAAACTTTATCATAAATATTACTATAGTTACCATAAAAAGTTTTTGTACGAAAAACTTTTTTATTTATTGAACTAAGCAATTTGCCTAAAATATGTATGTATATAGGCAATATGATAATAATAATCGACTGTGGGAATAATTGGTCAAAATTTCATTATAAATATTCTAAGTGCGAATTTTTATATTGCAACCATTATACATCTTTAAAGGGTATTTAATTTTCGGCTCTGCAAAAGTGAATCTATTTGTTTCTTATGTTCTGTATTTTTCGTATAAAACTCGACGACTCATCGAGAAAAGCTCATTTCATTCATGACAAACGAATGAGCTGCTTGCCACACACACACAAAATGACTCCCTGTCCCCTCTCCTGCCATAGCTTGTATTTCGAAATTGGAATACAGCGCGAGTTGTACAGCAACACACACAACACACACGCACTTACAGTGGTCGTCATTGATAGCTCAAGTTCTTCCAGTTGCTCTGCCACTCTCCCCCCATCCCCCTGTCGCACAGTAGGGTATTTTGCCGAAAAGAGTTGCAAAAATTAAAACGAGTGTTGGAATTAAACATGAATATTATATGAAATTCATAAAGAATTTTCAAAAGATTTCAATATTGGTATTTTCTTTTGCCCAACACTTCAAAGATAGATTGTATAGATAGAAACAAATGAAAATTGTTTGAAAAAAATTAATAATAATTTGTAACGTGTATTTTACGTATGCAAACATTTAAAATTTCTTATATTCGTTTCAAAGCGTGAGAAAAGAGAGATTGTACCACTGTGCGTCGGCTCCTACTCTTGCTGCTGTTTGGTGCCCTTTCGCTCAGCTAAAATCAATGATGCGCAATAATTAGCGGAACGTTTGTCGGGTTTCAGTCTAGCTCCCGGCTCTTAGCTTTAATCTCCAACCAGTAAACAGTTATCATGAGTCCGTCCGCTTGGTGCATTCTGCACTTTGAAGTCTTTCAAATCAAAACCAGATGCCGCATGCAATCGACGCACAGTCAACATTTTACTCCTTGTGCTATTTTATATTGCTTCCATGCCTCTCCTGATAGTACTCCAATTGCAAATGTATCAGGCTGAACTTTCACCATTAAGTGCTCTAGTTCCAGTTCCATTGATGCGGCCGGTAGCGTCGCTCTGGTAACCTAAACGAGGCTATCAGTCAGCCTGGGCTATTCGATTTTCATCTCCTTGTCCATGGATATGGTCACAACTCCTATGTACTAGTTTGTAGTTTCAGTCAAAATATAAATCAGAGAACATTAACGACGAATATTGTACTTTATACTAGTTCATAAAAAGGTTCCCTATAAAAAAAAATAATAATAAATAATATTGTAAGAACTGGTTGCTAAATTCGATGGTATTATACAATAATTGAATCTTGTTGTAAAAAGGATTGTAATTAAGTTTGATTGATATCTTCAAATATCTTAACTTTTTAATTCTTCTTCTTTTTTTTTAAAAAACTTATACAAAGACAAATTTTTTATAGCTTAAAAAAAATTAAATTCTGAAATTCCTTTGTAGTATTTTATTTTGTCGTTGGAACTAGTTCATTTCAAAGGTGTACCAGCTTTTTTTACTCAATAGTTCAAAAACAATTGGTTAACTGGTTCATTTTTGTAAATTGAACTTGTTCATTTATTTTCTTTTGTATTTGACACTAGCTCTTTTTGTCGGCTTTATGAATAGCACAGCGCCTGTTGTCAACGCGCACAAACAATTGAATTGCGGCTTTTTTTGCCTACCCAATAACTGTCCTCCCCCCCCAGTTGAACCTCCCTGTCAGGCGCAGGCAATAAAATGGCTCATCTGTTGGCCATCGTTCTGTCTGTCTGTTTGGCGTGTTCCGTTGTCTCTGTTGCATGTTTGCCAAATGCCAAGCATCATCATAATAATTATGGAAAAATCGTCCCTGTCAACGCACACACACACACAAACCACACACATGCAATTTTCATACTTGGTTGATGCTGCCGTCGCTGCAAATTTGCGGCCATTTTTGCAGTGGCGCAAAATGGCGCCAGCGCTGAGAACTTGGACCGAGGCCGCGTACAAAACCGCAATTCCAGGCAAAATATTCGGAGAGCCGCACCAGCGCCAGCAGCCACGCCCACTCATAAATGCATTTTTGGAATGCGTGTCGCGTTTTTCAATGGGCCCAAATGTGCGCCTGCCAATTTGCGGGCAACTATTTGTTGTTGATGCTGTTGTTGTCGTTGTTGGTCGTGGCAACAACAAACAAATGTCACATGCAGCAATGGTATCATATAGGTTTCAAAAGGATGGCAGCGGGGATTTGTGGGGGCTTTGGCCTTTTGCATATTGCAATATTCGGGGCGCTTAAGCGGCGGGGAGCTGAATTGGGCGATGTTGCGTATTGGTTGTCATCTTTGCCACATAAACTCGATAATTTACAGTTTTGGCAACGCCCACGCACCATCCTGTTCGCCCTGTGGGCATGGTCTTTTGTTAAAAAATCCGAAAAAAAAATTCACGTACGGAAATTTCTTTTTTGTTTTTTTAATTTTTTTGCCCGACCGTTTTTGCATCATGTGCATTTTGCCAATGCATTTCAATTTATGTTTTCTTGTTTGCTCCTTTTTTGTGCCTTGCAATAAGTTTCTTTATTTTCTTTTTGATGGGCGGTTTGGGGCGTGGCATTTTACCAAAGTAACTTTAGCGTTTAATGCATATGCAAATTTTTTGTTGTCGTTGTTGGTTGTTTGTTGCTGGTGTTTGCTGTTGTTTTTTTCAGTCACAGATTAACATTAGAAAATGCTTTTAAAATGTTTTCACTGTGTCACTTTTCGTACACCATAACATTTTAAAATCTGTGTTTGTTGTTGTTCTCTTTGTCGTTGTTGCTGCTGTTTGTTGCCGTCTCACAAGCTTGTTGCTGCTTCCCCTGCCTGTGTACGTACAAATGTCATTAGGCACCAAACACACGAACAACGATTCCGAATTCCCCACACACACACACACACACACAAACACACACACACTTAGACTGAGAAACACAAACACGCAAAGATGTGTGACATATGATGAGAATTTTGTTGCATCCATCTTCCTCTTCATTTTTCATTCCCAAACCAAAAATTTCTCTAGCCATGGCAATTGCATTATGTGCATTGGAGAGTGCATGTGTGGGTGTGTGTGTATATGTGTGTGTGCGAATCGTACAACAACTGTTTGACACACAAACACAATTACAATGCTAACAGAAACAACAGTCAACTCGAGGGAAACCCGTTTAGAAGCATTTGTCGATCCATGCGAAAATTGAGTTTTGAGTTTTGAGTCAATTGCAACTTGCAACACGATGCACACAAAAATGAGACAAGAAGCGACAGCAGCTGCAACAAAAACAGCAATCAAATCGATTTCAATAACGCATCAAACTCAATTGTTTATAGCTGGATTTTCCCTTTGCTTCGAGCACATATTTGAACCAACAAATTCTTCGTCAGCTTGAATGTACTTTTATAGGTATTTTTATCATGTAGGATGCTTATGCATTAGTTATTACTAGTTGGACACCGATGTGATTTTACCATTGCTTCAGACTTACCATTGTTTCAGTTGATATAAAATAATCTAATATTTTTTTAACTATTTATTATTTTTCTTATGAAGATCTCAACGCATGTGCTTTTAAAATGTTCTTTGCTTTTTTGTGAACGAAAACTGAGAGTGTTAAAAGTTGTGCCAAATATCTTGCCTTCTTTTCATATGCACCATTTAGTCCGGCTTACTCAGACAAATTTCATCAAGTTTTTATATATGTCGTCAAACACACACACCATAATAATAATAATAATAATTCGAGTTAAAACCAAGCAAACACTTCCGTCTTTTGATGAATCACACAACAAAAAACTTACGAAACGTGAAATGTGGGGAGTTTTAAAAGCGCTCTGTTAATATTAGCTGCGATGTGAACACAGCGCTGTTAATGAGTCAGCTTGGAGATCTTAAAAGTTTCACCTGCTCCAAAAAAAATACTGTTCCCGGGTTGGTTCATTTCATTTCGTATAACCATTTGAATTTTATTAGCAACCTGCACATTTCTCTTCTTAATGTTTGCCTTTTCTACTACTCTTTTTTATACGTTTTTAATTAAAAAACTAAAATTGGCAACTGAAATTTAATGTGAAAAGCAGCTGCCCGAGTTCGAGATATAAATTCTATAAAATGTATATATATACACAGAATATAAAAAAGTTTGCTACCTGTGAGATGGTTGATAAAAAGGCGGCCAAAAAGGAAACCATGTCAAGTCACAAGAAATTTTGCAATGTGGGCGGAAGAGGAAAGGCGCGTGTGCCGCTGGGCGTGGCACTGAAGTGCTGACAAAGAATGAAAAGTTTGCGCTATGCATGAAAAATAAATGGGAACGGGAAACGGGAACGGGAACGGGAACGGGAACTGGAACTGGAAATGGGTATTGGGTACTGGGAACGTGTGTGGCAGATAACTACAAAAGTTACTCAGTCTTTATCTCAGTTTGTGTGTGTGTCTGTAAAGTGCATAAAAATATTAAAAGAAAAAACGCAATCAGGTAAGAGGTGCATCTGACGTGCCAGACAAACGCGTTGAAAGACAAAATTTGGGTTTATGACTAAAAAATACCACGTAGAAAAGGCTCAAAATAACCTTGACTAAAAAAAAATTTTTTTTAAATAATAAAATATATTCGAGTACGTGGTAAAATATATATTATGTGTTTGACAAAATAAGGATATATGCAGATAAATAAATATAGCTTTTCGCTCGAGGGAGAGCAATTTCATTTTTTGATTCTGCTTGGTGGGGCATTTGACTTAATGCTGTTTTTTAAATAGTTATCTCTGTGCATTGTATCTTAGTTGAATAACTTTTCATAAATACCACGCCCACTTAAGCCCACACCCACATACTTTCAGAGGGTATAAAAGAGACAACAATCATCAAGAAAAGTGCCAACTGCAATTTGCACAGACAAACATCAGTGGTTGAAGGGCGGGAGAGGGGCGTGGCACTCACTTACACAGCCAGCGAAATTAACTCAACTGCAGTTGCGTTAGCAGCTGATGACAGTTGGCCAGTTGGTGGACAACTGCACCGCAGGAGGTGCTGAGTGAAAACCCCCAGAAAGGATTTTCGGCATTTTCATTTGTAAATGGTCGAAAGGCGGAAAGGGGGGTTGGGGGATCAACTGCAACAAAAATAATTAAAAGGCGTTAAAATTGCGGCTAAGCAAAGGACAACAACAACGCCGGCTCTCTAATGACACAGGAGTGAACGGGGGGTGATGGGGGCTGCAAACGAGGCGGGCTGGACAGCTGGCAGGATGTGGTGGGTGGGATGAAGCTCGCTTGGAGGGGGGGACTGCGTTGACTCTTTAATAATTTGCACGCTGCGGTGGCGTTTTAATTATTAAATGTAAACGCCTGGCTGCGAAGGATGCGCCAGGACGTCAGGCCAGGCAGGATGCGCCAGGAAGCGGACGCCACGCGTGGAAATTGCGGAGAGCCTGCGGCTGCTTTGCGTCCTGGCTAAAGCGACAAAGGAAGCGCAAAATTAGAGCAGCGTTCGCCCAGCGAGACGCAGGTGCAAGAAGTAAAATCAGACGAAGGCACACAGCGGGAGGAATACAGAGAGGGGGCAGGCGAACTCTGGCCCCTGGCTTGTTTGCCAAGGACTAACCAGGAAATATTTAGAGCGCAAATGCAAAGCGAAGGCATGGGATAGGAAAACGCAAAAGGAAAACCAGGCGACAAAATCAACGTAAATGAAGCGCAAGGATTTCAAGATATATCCGTGCGAATGTATATGTGTGTGTGAACCAAGGACTTGCGGGTGTGAAAATGCTAAGATAAACACTTGACTTAAGCGACGCCTTGCACAACGTGCCCAACAGGGGGCGCCACGCACAGGAAAATAATAAGTAGACAAAATAGAAGCAACGCAAACGAAACGGGAAAATAAAAACACGCCTCATTGTTTAACAATTTGTAATCAATAGCTGAGACTTAACGTAGAGCAGGTAAATTTTTGTTTCTTTTTTTCGAGTATATTGTTTGTCGATTTCTTCTGATCGCCCTCTGGGCGCATAAATTAAAATTGTTTTTGGTAATTAGCATAACTTTGTCTTTTTATTTCGTTTTCCAGCGAGGACAGTTCTTGAGCTACTTACTTTCTTTTTATGGTTAGAGAGGTGCTGGGGCAGCCTATCAAATGCCTATTAGCATTTACATAATTCTATACAAATCCCATTAAAGCCAAAGACTCAACCAAAAATAGCCCTACAAAACAACAAAAATTTTAAATAAAATTCAAAGATAAAAAGTAAATATGACTAATTAAGTTTAAGCAGCTTTTTTTTTAGCTCTCTGCTCGCTGCCTTTTAATGATCAGCAACGGCCACGGTCTTCGATTATAATAATCATAACACCTGCTCAGTCGCCAGACAACGTTTCAGGTGCTTATTTTGTTTTTTTAGGTTTTCAACTATAAACTTAAAATATTTGAGAAGCGCCAATGCCGCGCTTTGTCTTCGATTTCATAATCACTGAAGAGGAAGAGGGGGGAAAGAGCAGATAAATAAATAATAAGAAAACCGGTACGTTGCCCTGGGCAACAATAACATCATATACATATGAATGCACCATATATTTCTATATGTCATATCGCATCATATTGTCTGTCTGTCTGTCCATGCGTATTGTCGTTGTTGTTGTCTGCGTAACATGAAACGTCATAAAAATTGTTACAAGACACAAAACACAGGCACTCAAGGAGCGGAGAGAAAGAGAGGATGTTGGGACTTGAGGTGATGTCGGGTTAGCTTTGGCTGCTGGCAAGTTGATTGGTCGTGCGGCAGCAACAATTTTATTTTTTAATTTTTGTGGTTGCCGTTTTCAGGCAGCCTCAAAATTGGTTAAGTTATTCGACAAGCGGCCTTTGATTAAAAAAAAGAGAAAAAAAGCAAGAAACTCAACATCAACCAAAATGCCCAATAATTAGTGAAATTGGAGTAGATGGGTTGGGTTGAGTTCCGCGCCCGCGCTTTGACTACCCTCTTCAGGTGCCAATAGATCATTATAAATTTAGACTTATCCTAAGTGGAATATGTAGCTTGAAATATGTGCTCTGACAATAGGCGGCACGTTCGATGGCAGTTTTAATATAGACGGCTATTAAATAGGACAAACTCACTTGTAGATTCTTTAAAATAAATGAATTTTACAGGAATAAAATAATTAAATAAAAAATATTGGAAAATCTCTCAACCTCTAATTTTTATTTCAAAGTTAAAAGTTTTATTTGGACTTATTTTTTTAACGTTTCTGTACATTTCTAAATTGATTTCGAAAGGTTAACGCAGCATGCTCCATCTTTCCCTCGCTCTGTCTTTCTGGTGCCCTCATCTCTACACCTAGATGTTTGTAGTTCTCTTTTGTTGCTGTTGCTTTTTTGTAGGTGTGTTGCTGTTGTTGTAGCTGCTTTTTGGGCTATCAAAAGAACTATGCAAATGACTTTATCGCTGCTGCCCGCTGCCCGCTGCTCGTAGCTTCAGCTCTCTCTCACTCTCTTAAACAGATTTATAGATGTACAACAACAACAATCATGGGGAACAAATGGCCGTCGCGTTTGCTTTGTTTACCTGTCTTCCACCTACCAAATGCCGCCCCCCTCCTCCTCTGCGTGCCTCACTCCTTCCCCACTGTAATTCTCCTTATTTATGTTTGCTCGCATCATCTTCTCTGTTGGCATTTCGTTGACCTAAAAAACGTTCAACAGCTAACCAAAAAAGAAGAAAAAGAAGAAGCAGCAGCCAAGCTAACAAAATGCCAGCAGATGCCATAAATTGTTTTTGTTGTTCTTGTTGTAGTTGCTGCTGCCGTTGTCGCCGGCGTTTAAACAGCTTGTTGTCGCTGCAGCAGTTGCAGTTGCAGTTGCATTTAGCGACAACAGCAGCTTTTTTACCTGTGCCCCTTCCCTATCGCCTTCCAAGCAGCTGCCAAAGGCATTTAAATAGTCGCATTTCGTTTTTTCTTGTTTCGAAATACTCGAGCTTTTTTTTTTTATAACTTGCCCATTGGCTGCATCTCAGCCTTCAATCTCAGCGCCGCCAAACAGATCCCCGAGTGTAATTAAGTTTCGTGCAAAACATCTGCCGTTTAGTTTTTTTTCTTTCCTTCTGCTTCCTCTTGTTGCCACTTCTTTATCATCTGGTGTTTTTTTTTTGTTTGCCATTGCTGCCACAGCTTTAAGTGGCTCGGTCGTATTTTTATTCCTCTTATTTTTGTATTTATATATATTTCGCGGCACGCCCTTCCAGGAACTCGTCAATGCCGCAAATATTTGCCGCATGCATTATAATGCGGCCTGTTGAGCGAACGGATCCCCGTTTCTTTATTTTTATTCGGTGCCCTATCAATGGCAAAACCTTTCGGTGTGCCTTTATGCAAATTGGCCCAGCGAGAGTTTTCTTTTTTGTGTTTTTCAAATTTACGTACAAAGAATTGAGTATCATTTTGAATTTGGCAAAGCCCCAACTTAAGTAGCCTTAAATAATCATTAAATTTGTGAATAAAGATATTTTTTTCGGTGCTTAAATGATTTAAAGTTAACTTAAAGTGTGTTTGGGTCAGCAATTGATTAAATATATTCTTATATGCATAAAAAATAAAAATAATAAATTATAATAATAGTTTAAGTTGTAATAAAGTTCAGTGTTGAATAACGACAGAAAGGGATTTCCCTCGATAGCTTTGATATCGTAAAAGATCTACAATGATCTGCAAAATCACATGTGGTCGAAAGTTTAAAGATTTATTTATTTCGCTCAATCATTTATCATTTTCTTCTCTTTCTGTTAGCTAAAAGCTTGTAATTAGCATTTGTTAATAAAGAAACGCTTCTACCTACTCTATACTTCCTCTACCTTTTTATACTCGTTCACGAAGTGAAAGAGTATATTGGTTTTGTGCAATGTCCGTCTTGCTGTCGGTCTGTCCGTCTGCCGTATGAACGCAATTAAATTTTTTTTTTGAAAATTCACAAGGGGGGAGTACATGCTTTTTTACCAAAAATTTTCAAAAAAAATTTATTTTCAATAATGCAAATATTTTAAAAGCAGAATCAATTTGCAGGACAAATCATGAACAAAATGCCCTCAAACGTGAAAATCGGTTCACTTTTGACAAAGTTATGATAGTTTGAAGTTTGGGAACT
>SCDY01001228.1:0-33790 GCA_004143825.1 Drosophila micromelanica
CAAAATCGACATAAATTTTGACATGTAAAGCTCTCGGATCCATAGCTCCCATACTTCAAACTCCCATAACTTTGTCAAAACTCAACCGATTTTCACGTTAGATGGCATTTTTGTCATGATTTAACCTATAAATTGATTGTACATTCAAAATACATTCATTTTTGAAAATAAATTATTTTTTGAAATTTTTGTATTTTTTAAGAAAATTAAAAAATAAAATTTTTTTGTAATGCTAAATTTGCGTACATATGGTTATTTATGTATTATTATAATTTTATTTTATTTTTGTCTTTTGGTTTTTGTTCTCGAATAAGTGTATTAAAATTGGAATTTTTCAATTTGCGCAACGTTTTGGCTGACAACTGTGAGGGGGTGGGTGAAGGACTGTGGCGTAGAAGACTGCCGGAGAGGGAAGTTTTGGCACGCATTGTTTGCGAGCCGTCATGTGCGACAGCGACAACTTTGCGACGGTCCATGTGAGATCCGGAGACGTCGACATTGGGAGCTGACTGTCTGGGATTCTTTAGCTGACTTTACAGAGCGCAATTGTTTGATAATGACACTAACATGATGCTGTACTGACAAACTAGGCAAAAGAAACCTTCTTGCCATTTTTTTCCCGGTTTTTTTTTTTGGGCAAAAGCCTCACGGAATTTTATACGAAAATTATTTGTAACGGGGCGCCGCTGGCAAATTTTTTTTTTTTTTTTGTGTCCCAGTCGCAGTTGACGTTATCCTGGCCACTGAGTCCTGGGCTAGGCTGGATCTCATTCTGTTTGGCGCTGATTTCCACTGCAAGCGATTGTAAATTAAGTTTTAAGCAACATGTCTGCAAAAATCATGCCCGAGGACAACAGGCCCGGCCTTTGTGGCTCCTCCTCCAGCACCCATTCCGGCTGCTGTCGCAGCCAGTTGCAAGATTTCTTATTTTTGTTTTCTTTTACATTTTTCTTATTTTTGTTGTATTCCTATTTGAAGAATGGAAATTGTGTTTTGTGTGTTTGCTGCAGTGGTCGTCCTCGGCATGCAGTTCCTTGAGGAGCTGCTTTACTTTTTTTCTTTTTGTTTTATTTTTTTATTTTTTTTATTGTATTCTGCTCGCTGTGCTATTTACACTGCCACAGTCAACAGTCGGCGTCGGCAGTTGCTTTTCCTGTGCCTATTTATATATTTGCTGTACTTGCCAGGAATAGAACGGCAGGACGTCTCGTTGCATTCGTATTTGTATTTGTATTTGTATTTGTCTTTTAGTTTATTGTGCTGGGGCCACAACAGCTACCAACTTTGCCGAGCCAAGTTTTTTGTAGTTGGGCTCCGTTGAGGCAAAAGAATTCAATTTTAGAATCGCAAAGGACTCGGCGCAATTGTTGTGGCCGGGATAGCTCTGGACGGACTGCATTTGATTACAGCTCGTTTCATTTAAAATGATTTGCGCAGTTGATCAGCTTACGTGCGCCAAAGCAGCGCCTAATTAATGCCACCAACAATCGATATAGACAAGAGTTGGATGCGTTCGAAATGGAGATACTCTGTTTCAAATGGATTCATTTAATCAAACATATTTATGTATATGTAGGGGTGGCCATATAATTAGGAATAGTCTTTTTATTTCGTAAAACAATGTATTTTTATAAAATATAAGTTTTTGCTTTTATTCATTATTTTTAATTATTTATTTTTGCTTTTATTAATTATTTTTGTTTTAATACAATATAATTATAGACAGCCTTTTTTGGTGAATTATTTTTGGTTTTTTATTAATTCTATATTATAAACATGGCTTAACGTTAGCCAAGAAATTCTCGATGGAATTTAAATCAGCTTAAAACATAAATTTTTACAGCGAAAAATTGTTTTCCTCATTAATTATTTGATTTATACGACAAATAGGTAAAATTTTTTTGGAATTTTTGTTAGCTGTCGCTAATTAACATAAGCCTTGTTTCTAGCTTTTTAATACTTGTGTACTGATAAAAAGTATATACTTGTGTACTGATAAAAAGTATATACTTGTGTACTTTTTATCTATAAACGTATATGCTCTTATAAGCTCCTCTGTGTATAGAGTATAGTATAGTAAAAAAAAATAAGGCAGCATTTAGGGCTACAAATTTAGTCCGTTAATCCGTTATAAGCATAGGCTATAGTATTGGCTTAGATAGCCTGCTTAGCTGCAATTGCCTTGCAATTAATTAAAGCCCAACAAAGCCATGCAGACAACAACAAAAATAATCCAACCAAAATGAAAGCATGTTTAAATCCAGCTAAATATCTAGCTCTTATTTTTGGATGTGGACCGTCACCCTAAAGTCAGCAACTAGCTGTTGTATGGCCACTGTGCAGCCCACAACACCGAAGATAATTCCGATAATTATTATCACAATGTCCCGTATCAGTTTCCAGCGCAACCAGCCATAGCCGCGATCATAGTTGACCAACATGTCTATCAACGCCGGACACAACAGATTCAAGTTGCACAGCGAAAATGCACCTTCCAGTTCGGTCAAAGCGGCCAAATTGGGCACCACAGCAGCCACAATACCTACAACAAAAATCAACATTGATCAAATCCAACAACGATGTCACCACTTACCGCTCAATACCAGAAAACTGATGCGTACTATAAATTCCAATAGAGTACGAAACTTACGCTGAGGGGGCTCCGTTCCGTAGTCACTGAAGATAACCGTAATGACAACAAACCCGTTAAGTGGATAGCTTAGGAATATGCCGCCCGCAATAGATATCTTGATGAATTGTGAGAGGCTGAGAAGAGCATGCGTAAAGATCAATCAATCATTTTTTTTTAGTAGAATAGTATTAAATAGTATATTCAATAATAATTTTAACCAATTGGGTGTCTTTAGTCCCCAGAATAGAAGAAATAAACTTTATAAGCTTTGAAGTTCTTATAGTTTTTGTATCGATTAAGTTATCGAGTTATCGATCATTTGAAATAAAAGGACTTCTTACGCAGTTTCAGTACGTTCAGGGTATATACAAAAACCAAAAAATATTTTTCCCAGACTTTTTACTCACATCTCATTCTGCGGAATATTTAGCGTAATGCTGGCTTGCACCTGCTCTCCATAGCGCCAATAGCCCATGATGCCGAAGAATATGTTTGAGCACAGTATGAAAATAACGGCCAGATTGAGTACACCAAACATGCCCAGATAGCTTTCTGGGTGAGCCATATTGGCCTCCACGACAAGCATCTGTGGATTTTTTTTTGATTTTTTTTAAATGTTAAAAGGAAATGGGAATTTTTTAACGCACCGAGCCTACAGCTGTAAGCGAAAAGGCAGCAATGCCAAAGAACATCATCCATTCAGCAGGTGGTTTAAACATTTCGCGTTCCTGTATGTTGGGCAGTCCCTGGAACAGATAATACAAGATGCACAAGAAACCCGCATAGAGCAGAATGTTTGAGATGAGATTGAGCGGCACCAGATACTTTAGTTTTCGTATCATGAAGAATGGCAATTGCAGCACACAGACGCCGAAGATATAGTAGCGTTCGTTATAGTCCTTGAAATGATAATCGCCAATTTCCTTAAAATTCTTCGAGACAAATACAATATAAACGCAGCAAAGACCAAATTGGCCAAAAACCAACACACAACTTGTCATAACTCCAGCGACGCGAGCAAAGCAATGAACGCAACCAGGTCCCAGCATATAGGCAATCTGCACTGCTTCCGGCATGGATACCTGGGGAACGTGAATTCGGCGACAGCACTCGGTCATTCCAGTGATCTGTGCGGGAAAGCTGAATGCAAATAATTTCAATTGGGCCGTGCGTGGGCCGTGGACAGCGGCAGCAGATACACACCAGCAAATGGATGCAGTAGGTAAGCAGTATCATGAGCAACACCGAGAGCAGCAGGCCGGCCACAATGCCGGAGTAATGAATTGCCAGAGGCATGGCCAGAATGCCAGTTCCTATAACGCACTTCAACAGTGAGATGAACGCATCAAAGTTGCTGGTCGAGAGTGGGGGACGAATTACAATCGAAACAGATTTATGTTCCATACAATGCTTACTTTAGGGGCACTTCAATAGTGCGTTTCGCATATGGATTGTAGTAGTAAAACGACGACTTGGATTGCCTGTCAGGTGAAGAAGAACAAATTTATTGTGTGATTGGATTGTAATGCGAACATACTCACACCAGAGACGGCGGTTGACCTGATTGAGAATCCTGTCCAGTATTCGCCATTTGGGCTTTGTAATTATGGGCAAAATAAACAGAAATTTTGATAAGAAACTCAACTCAGTGTAGTTGTGTGTTGTTGTGTGTAACTCCGCACACATTCAATTCACTTTAAACTAATCAGTGTGAGCTTGAACACAATCAAAATCAAAATTGCTGCACATGCGCGACGGCCATTATCATAATATGCGCAAATTATTGCATACTTTGGGGCGCTGTGCCGCATAAACTGCATCAACTCCGTGGACCCAGAAATAGTTACAAAGCCAGCAGACTCGACAATTTGCACAGCGACAGTACAGTGATGACAAGGTAAAGACAACCCTAATATTTTGGAAAAAATAAATTCATAAATTCTTTGAGCTGTGGATCTCTGTATATATTAGTGATGGGTAAACAATAAGTGTAAGCAATGTATCGATACATTTCAAAATATACGTATAACATACATAACATAATTGCTTAACATAGTTTAGTGATGGGTGTACACTATGAGCAATCTATATCACAATATCAGTATTATGTCTTAGTGTCGCTGTTAACATTTCAAAATAAAATTTCATTGTATTACATATAATACAGCTTTCTTTAAGAATTTAAGAAACCTTAATTGCAGCTCACACTGTAGCTTGTATCTAGATAACTAGCTATCCAGCTCGAATTTCAATTCCAGCTGCAGGATGCATCTGTCGAGTTCGCGCTGCCGGAGGACGATTGTCATGCCAGAATGTGCACTTCCGCGTCCGCTTAGTTGTGTGAACTTAACAGTAAATTGAATTAAAATTTATTGTGAAAATTGCAAAATTCCAAAACGCAGCAGCAACAGCAGCAGCAGCAGCATCAGCTACGAGAAGTGGGCTTCAAGGAGACATCAGCGCAAATCCAATACAAATAAAATTAAGTAAAAAGGCGCACACACACATGGTGTGTAGGGTGTACCCTGGGACGGGGGAGGGGGAGAGGGAGGTCGCCGTGTGTTTGCACAAAAATATGCAAATGTGATATTGTCGCTGGCGACATTTACAACAATTACAATAACAACAAACGGCAGCGGCAACTAACTGCGTGCGACATGTGACACGATATTCAAATAAAGGCGGCCCAAAGGCAGCTGGGCGGTAGGTAGGTGGGTAGGCGTGGCATTTATAGCATTGTATTTTGCATAAAAAGGGAAATATGCAGCAAGCGGCAGCGACGAGCAAGAAAACGACCGAACGAACCAGCACAGAAATCAAATAAAACAAATTTGGAATTTTACAGCAGGCGAGCAGAAGAACCTCTTCTACACATACATATGTACATACATGCATACACACATACATACATATACATGCATATGTACATACAGGGAAGGAGGCCCGCAGATGACTTGGACGCGCTGTTCTCCAGCAGTCAGCAAATGTGTGGGAGTGTCTGTCTGTCTGTCGGTTTTTTTTTTTATTCTATGTAGACAAACAGACTGACATTCAATTTAAATTCCTATACAAATAATTGCGTGCCAGTTCCAAATCTGAATAAATGGGTTGGAGTTGCAACTTGAGCAATGCAACGCTTAGATTATGTTGATTTCTTTTCTTTTTTTTCTACTATTTTTTTTCTACGGCAACATTTGCCATAATTTGCCTGGCTCAATGTCAATGGCCACCAGACAGACGACGACCGCATCATGCTAATAATTATGCATTCCTTGTGCCGTTGCCAGCTACACTTTATCCTGTGGAATTATTCTGTGCTCATCACCTGCTAAAGTTAAAACAAAAATGAAAGAAACCAAGTCAATTCTCGTATGTTCGACTCCAAAATACCCTACACCAGTTTTCGTAAGGTGAGAACTTTTATTCAATTCAATAGCTCATCCATAAAATCGTTGTTCGATTTTTAATTTTATTTCTTGTGACTATAAAGTCTTGTACATTCGTTTTGCTTGTCGTATAGGGTATATAAAATAAATTTCATCTCAGGCAAAATTTTCTAAATGCAGCGCACGCACCTGAGCTGCGTGCTTCCCTATCCTTGGAAACTGGCTGGCGTTTACCTGACTGTGGCTTCGCCCATTATCACTGCGGTTATCTTTCCACCGTTCCACTTCCCCGCTATTATCATCAATGTTATCAACAGCTTAGCTTAAACTTTACGCGACTGAAAGATGCACCACGTTCCACGTTTTTGTTGCAGCTACTTCCTCATGCTTTGCGCATCAATGATTTTGATCAGATTTACTGACGCTGTCCAGCGTTGAAGCTGATGAAGCTGATGAAGATGATGATGACGATGACGATGACGATGATGACGTCGCGGCCGCAGGGTGAGTTTAGCAGCCCTTTTATCTCTGTTGCCCGCAATATTTTTTGCATTTATAATAAAATTCATCGTCATTTTTCATACTTTCACAAAGTGGATTTTTATTAGATTTGCATTTTTTTGCAAACCTTTTTATGTGCAGACACACACACAAACATATTTATTGTTTGCTATGCGTTAGCAACCGTATGGTCAAATTGGCTTCAATGCATTTTCTTTATATTTTCTTTTTTTTCGTTCAATTTTAGCGATTTGTTCATAAACATTCTTATTATATGCAAAATTCATGCATATTTATATTCATATTTTCCGCACAATTTGTTATTAGGGGAAACTATGTGTTTTAGAAACACAACGTGCAGAAAATTTTCTATTAGATAAACTGTCAGTCATTGGCGCTGACATTGGCGACAGACGCAACGTGGTCGTGAGCACAGGAGCCTAATATGAAAGTCATACGATGATAATACAAATTATTGTGGACCCCACGTCAACAAAGCAATGATTGTGAAACAGGAGCAGCCAAAAGATACCCTCTACAAAACTTTATATATAACATATGGCATATATATAAAGATGTATATTACTTATGTGCATATTCATTTTAATAAAAACTGACATTTCCTGTTGACAATCCAAGAAACCCACTAGTGTTTGTTGTATACAATGGGTATCGCAGTAATAGAAATTGAAATTCTATTTGTATGTATTTTCATATGAAGGTAATTGAAAATAACACGTAAAATATTAAAGAATAATTTCATTATGTTGTCATCATACATGAGCGTAGACGACAAGGGCAGCGAACTGCTGCAGAAATACTACGCGACATGATAGCTGAAACTTGCATTTACAAGGTTTAATTTCATCACATTTAAAAATCCACTGAATTACGCGCCAAAGTAGGGTGGCAATGCTGTTTAAAGTGTTGATAAAGCTGACGCCTTAAGCGTTAAGCAACACTCCGATTTCGCTGGATATCGATATCGCATTTGGTCACTGTGAAATCAAGCAGCCCTGGTTTTGGTCCGGCGTGTTCCGCTGAATTAGTGAAAATTAATAAAACACCTGAGGAATAATGGATGATGAGGCAGAGACATACAAACTATGGCGCATTCGCAAGACTATAATGCAGCTGAGCCATGATCGAGGTTACCTTGTGACTCAGGATGAATTGGATCAGACGCTGGAGCAGTTCAAGGAAATGTTTGGCGACAAACCCAGCGACAAGCGCCCCTCGCGGTCGGATTTAATCGTTTTGGTTGCCCACAATGACGATCCCACCGACCAGATGTTTGTGTTCTTTCCCGAGGAACCGAAAATTGGCATAAAAACCATCAAGACGTACTGTACCCGCATGCAAGAGGAGAACATACATAGGGCCATCGTCGTGGTGCAAGGCGGCATGACGCCCTCGGCCAAACAATCGCTGGTCGACATGGCGCCGAAGTACATTCTAGAACAGTTTCTGGAGTCAGAGTTGCTAATCAACATAACGGAACACGAGCTGGTGCCGGAACATGTGGTAATGACCGCGGAAGATAAACAGGAGCTACTAAGCAGGTACAAGCTGAAGGAAAACATGTTGATGCGAATTCAGGCGGGTGATCCGGTGGCCCGCTACTTTGGCCTAAAGCGTGGCCAAGTGGTAAAAATTATACGCTCCTCCGAGACAGCTGGTAGATATATATCATATCGTTTGGTCTGCTGAGTGACCTTTATATCTATCTTAAATAAATTAAGCGTAAAATTACATTTTAATAAATAAAGATAACCATAAAATAAAGCCGAGTATATATTCACAGAAACTTAATTACAGGAATACGAAAATTTGGGATAGAAGCGTATGATACATTTTTCCAATTTTTGTGGCATGTGGATTAATTAATAATAACGCCATATATCTCATATACAACAGAAAAATTATATATCGTGGTGTAAATGCACCATCTGCATGGCATATAAACGAAGTTATCGATAGTCGATATTTTGTCGATAAGTGTAAAGGTATTGCTGCGGTCGAAAAGAAAAACACAAATACAGAAAATACAATTATACAATCGGAGGTGTGTTGTCTGTGCCTGGTCTCCTTTAGAGCCAGTGGTGTCGCTTCTGAAATGGCCATGTTAACGCGGCTGACCAGCACTGGCACAACGACGGTAGCACCTGGCTCACCCAAGGGCCTGCAACGCTTCCAAAACTACCTCACCGCATTTCTGTGGCCGGGAGCGTCGCAACGGCAGCAGCGGAAATCCTCAACACAGATGGACGCCATTGATTGCTTTGCCAATGAGCTGGTCAACCGTAAGACACAAAAGTGGGAGGAGCTGCGTGAAAATCTGATGAAACCCGCTGCCGAGGATGCCAACTACGGAGCCACCTTTGGACAGAACGTGGGTCTCATGTCCAAGGGGATGATGTCCGACTTGAAAGCGCTGCGTTCACCCCAACTGGGCCTCGATATACGTTCTTTGTCGCAACCGCAGCTGGATAACCTGCTGCTGGCCACGCTGGAGATCAAGAACAAGGTTGATTTTCTGTATTTGATACGCCAATGCGTGCGCTGGCAGCAATTGCCCTGCAACGAGGTGTTTATCTCCTGCCTAAAGTATTTGAGCTCGTTGGGCCGGATGCAGCAGCTGGAATCGCTGGCGGAGACATGTCGTCAGTTGAAGCATCCATTTGCCAGCATGTACTCGGATTTGGCGCCATTTAAGGCAATTGCCTTGTGGCACAATGGCAACTCGGATGTGGCCCTAATGACGCTTCATCGCGGCTATGGCGGAAGCCTCAATACAGAAGAGGGCAGACGGATGATTCGCGTCGCCTTTCGCACCATTGTTGAGGAGACTCTCGCCCAGAAAAGTGAAGCAGTACTTGTATCCTTGATGGAGGTCGCCAGAGCCATCCATCGCGAGCACAAGGACATATTTGTGGTCGCCTGCGTGTGGAAACAATGCTTTGCCAGTGATTGGTTCTGTGATCAGAAATCTGCAGGTGAACTATTCGAACATTATAAGGAGCTGCAGCAACTGGTGGATCGTCGGTACTTAAGCACGATTTATTTATACAAATTGCACAATCTCATCATGTTTTATTTTTAGAGCCAGTCCACTCTGCTCCTCATTCCTAAGTCGCCACAATGTCGACGCTGTGCATCGCCTAATCGAGGTATTTTTGCAACACAATCAACGAACAGCGTGCGCTAATTGCCTCAGTTTGCTCTTCAACTATCAATGTATAAATTTATAAATTTTTTTGTTATTAGCATTTTCTAATGTTTCTAATTTACAGATTTGCGCAAGGATCTGCGTGCCTGTGCCGAAATTGTCAAGTCATGCAGCGAACTTGAAATGCCATTAAATGAATTGCAAAACGAACAGTTCCTTAGTCTGTTCCTCGATCAGAGCGATCCATTTGAGACACCATCAGCTGGCAATCGCAATTCGGCCGCCAAGTACAAGACAAAATCTTTCCAGTACAAATTTTAGAGGCACTATGTTGTTCAATTCGTTGTCGCCGTTTTAATTGTAGAGCACAAAAAATAATGCAACAGCAGCAGGTCCTGTTGCATTCGTTAGAGCAATATGCACCTATACCCTTACCGCATTAATAAATGTTATTTATCTTAAAGTACCACATTTTTTATAATAGAATATTAACTGAAATGGAAGCAAGAATCGATGATATTTTAAAATGCATATATTTTAATGCTCTTTTTTTACCCATTTAGGTGTCCTTAATGTTACCCTCGGGCAGCTGGGATATCGCCAGCCCCATGCACTCGTAACAGCGTGAAATCAGATGATTGCCACATCGATGCGCCTGACACTGTTGGCAGCGAGTTCGTGCTTTATTCTCGCGCTTGTTGCGAGCGCACGGCTTGCAGCGACGATGCTTATCCCCATAGCGACTGACCAAGGTGACTTCTTCGGGCAGCATGGCCCGAGTCAAACTGATAACTCCTACTCCGTTCGATTGTTTGGCATCGCTGGATGCTTCACTTAGCAGCCGCTGGCTGGATTGACCCAAAATTTCACAAATTTGCAGACGCATGACAAGTGTTGTGGACGTGGATCGACGATGCAGACGCCGTTGTAAACGTTGCTGGGTTAAGAAGAGTCCTAACTGACGCTGGAAGTCCCGTTGTTCAATGTTGACGTCACCTTTTGGCGATAGACGGAGTAATACCCAGGCATTGACAGCTGCTATATTGAGCATTAAATGCAGCAGTGGCAGAAATGAATCGGGCGCAGTTTCATCAACGCCACGCGACGGAAGGGAAAACCCGGTGCTATATCTGTTGGAATGCTCCTGAAACTTATGGCAGATTTCGAAGGTGCGCTGATGTGCTTGCAGTGCATTCAATTGGCTGTTTAAGCCACAGTTGAGCAACGCATCGCCAAAGTGCTGGGACAATCTCATGGAGCCGCTCAACAGTTTTCCGCCCAACCAGGCTTTGGGATAATCCTGGGCAGTGGATTGCAGTGTGCAAATACTGCTTAAATTATGCTGCAGCAGTTGCTCGCAATTTCTCACGCAAGCAAAGTGTGCGCCCAGCGTAATATTGCGACCTGTGGTTTTGTAATCGCAGATGAGCTGCATCAGCTCCTTGCTGGACGTTGCCTCCCGTTTAGCAAGCAACGCATTGGACATATAAAGCGTCTTGGCATCACAGCATAGGGCCAAATCCATATCGTTAAAGGCGGGCTGATCAGCGACACAAAGCCAACCGCTGGGTCCGTAATAGGAGCGACAATTAATGAGCAATTTTTGCCAGAGGCGCAGAGCATCGTTCCAGCTGCTAATACTCTGGCTGCTGAGACAATTTGTGATCAGCTCGAAGCGTGCCAGAGACATTGTAGCACGAAATATTGCATTACCCAGCTCCAGTGTCCATAGCTCCTCTGTGAAAAGCGACAGGATAAAACACCAAAGAATTTAAATATGATAGCTAGTTTACCCAGCGGTCCATTGTGTTGCGCATTGCGAAATACGCCGCACAAATAATTTAGGCCCAGCCAGGAGCGAAGCTCTGTGAGATCTACGGGACGCTCTGTAGCATTTTTAATGCGTCTGTGGCGTATCTGTTCGTTAACTTGGCGTAGCAGCATGCGCAACATTTCATCGTCAAATAGCAGCATCCAGGACTCCACAGCATTGGAAACGCATCTCGCTGGCCCTTTACCGCAGGCTTGATGCTTTGGCAACACAAGCTCCTCATTTACGGCAGTCTGTTTATCGCTTTCCATGTTCCAAATGTGACCATTAGAAGAGGTAATGGTGGTGCTGCTGCTAGAAAGTCGCCCACGTTTTCCACGACCTTTGCCGGGCTTCAAGACCACCTCAACCAACTGTTCATGGTCAAGCAAAACGTCTTCATCGTTGAAAAGCCACGGAAAGTTGGATGACATTGATGCTGTTTCCTGAAGTGGATCCGAGTAACTCTCAACCGGAGTTTTAAGCTCCATATCTATATTTTCCTCCTCCATCTGATGGACATTCTTAATCTTATTGTCATTGTTTGACAATAACTGCTCGTCCAGCACGCAAACCATTTCTTCGGTCCCATCCATTGTTTACCATTTACAATTTGTTTACGTTTTTGACTGCCGTGAAGTTAGCTGTGCGCACATTTTACACTCGCGTGAAGTTAGCTGCGTGTACAAATTTATGCTTGCGACAGTGTGTACATCTTATGTAAAAAAAAAATACATAATTAAAACTGCAGCAAAATAAAACATTGCTATTTATATTACTCGCTAAATTGTATCGCGGGTGTTGGTGCATTTAAAAACATAATTAATAGTTCCGCGCACCGATGGCAAGTGTTTAACAATTTAGATCAACAAGAGCACGCACAATAGAAGTAATATACAAAGCAGAAACGCAACGACACAGGAGACTCAAGCACAGTTGCCATAGAGAGGTTAGAAGCTAGATAAATAAACTATTTAAACTTCAGCGTAAAATATTCAATCATTTAAACGCAAGTGTTTACTTTGTGCAAATTAAGCGCGCGTATTAAGCGATTTGTCAAAAATTCTTCTTCGCAATGTCAATTTGACATGTTATACTGTCACGTCTGTGAATAAGTCTTATACTAGGAGCTGTCGATAAATGATATCGCAGTATTTCGATATCAAGCAATAATTAAGGCGACAAATTTCAAAATAAATAAATGGCCAGTAGGAGGCCATGTTAAATTTGTGGCAGCTGGATAATGTCGTCTAGTCAAACTTAGTCTAATTTCAAAGGCGGTGCTGTGAACACGAATGTACGGAAACTAGAAAATATATAGTAATTAATTATTTTAAATATTTTTGTTTTTGGGAGAAAACGTTTCTTTTTTTTCGAGTTGCAAGTCATCCTGTGCTTGTCGTCCTTTTTTTTTTTGCCTGTGTTCGTCGTGTGCTAAACCATGATTTCACCGGAACAGCATGAAGTTGATTTGGTGTCGGATCGCCAAGTGCGCCAGAATATTCAAGACATGATGCACGAGGCTGACGTACAGGCAAATCTATTGGAAAGTGAAGGTTAGTCTCAGATCAGAGTCCCAATATAGGTTAGAACCCTAATTGATAGTTGAGTTTAGGCGTTTCGGTACGTGAGCGCTACAATTCGGAGTCTAGCATCGACCAGGATCATCTGCAGCAGGACACAATGGCAGTGCTGGGCACTTTATCTGCGGATGAGATTGTCGAAGAGGACCAAGACTCTGAGCAGGCGGTGCAGGAAATCCAAAACTATCACGATATGCTTGTGGAAACCCACATTGATGTGAATGGATCGCTGCGGAAACGTCGCGGCAACCTGCCAAAGCACTCGGTGAAGATATTGAAGCGTTGGCTCTACGAGCATCGCTACAATGCGTATCCCAGCGATGCGGAGAAGTTTGCGCTCTCCCAGGAGGCGAATCTAACCGTGCTCCAAGTGTGCAATTGGTTCATAAATGCCCGCCGGCGCATTCTACCCGAGATGATACGTCGCGAGGGCAACGATCCATTGCACTTCACCATCTCGCGTCGGGGTAAAAAGATAAGCCCAAACTCATCGGGATCCATGGGCTTGAATTCTACCAGCACGCCAAATCCAATCACAGGCAGTCCAGCATCGGAAGTGGTAAACTATTTAAATAATATATATATTTATATAGATAGATATATATATTTTTTCATGCTTTTAGGTGGTTGGCGCTACCGAGGAGGTTCACAGCGCCGCTGAAATGCACGATGGGATTGCGAATGTGCTCACTAATTTCGATCAATATGTGCGCACACCCAATGGCCAAATGATTAAAATGGAGCCCGAGTTTGATGAGAGCGTAATTTACAGGTAATGCGCTCAGCTTGTATTTGTAATTATCCTGTCTGTTAGCTAAATGCATAAGCCCACAAAACCCCTTCCCACAAGTTGGCAACAAGCAATTGCAAACAATCCGCTCGGCTTCCAGAGGCTGCACACCTCGTTGCAAGCCACGATCATCGATAAGATACAAAGCTATCAGTTACGCAAGGCAGCCGTAGGCGAGGGTAACACCAGCAGCAGTAGCAGCAGCAATTCCATCCTATCAGGTAGCCCTTATGGCCAGATGCCGCCTGAATTCGAAGAGGATAAGCCGATGAAGCGCGGACGCAAGCGTCAGAGTGATCTGAAGAACATTGAGATTATGCCAGATAAAGTTGCTAAACTGGATCGTGAACAAGGGGATCGGAATCAGTATCTGTCTAAAGCAGAAGTATTTTCTAAACAGAAAGATTTTGTGGCTGCGCTTAGGTAGTTTCACGCTTTAGTTTTAGCTTATAAGCTTGACAGGATCCAGATTGGTACAGTCCTAATAAGTGCACACGTTTTCATTCACAGATCTGAAGGTGAGGAAAGCGGCCATGATTACGAATCCTGCGAGCAGGTCAGTGAGGAAGAAGTGCGCTTCGAGACCTCTGATGACTGGCAGAGTGTCATCAAGTAAGAACTCCGAAGTAAGCATTACTCTTGGATAACTTTTTACTAACTTTTACTTTGCAGGACCGTTTTCAGCACCGAAGAAGTAACCACTACGAAAGCGAATGCCATCGCTAGTGTTGCTAACTGTGATCCTGTGCCTATCTTCAAAAGCGAGGGTAAGTATATCTTAATACAACCATCTTCAATACCAAGATTTAAATTTATTTTTGAACACAGGCAACCAGCAATTACTGGATCACATGTTAGGTGCTGAGGCAACCATTGTGACGAGCTCCAATGCCGATGATGAATTAACGGGCGCTCCACAGCAGGAAGAAAATATAGCCGTAACAGAAAATGATAATTCACAGCTTCAGGCGCAAACTCCTCCACGTCCAGGTACGTAATGTTGCAGTACCAAAGAAATTCATATAATAATGGGATTAATTCCAGCTTTGAGCCGTGAGGAGCGTGAGAAATATAAATGTCTATATTATCTTGTGGAAACTGCTATGGCTGTCCGTCAAAACGATAGTGGCCAAGACGAAGAGCTTTCTTATATGGGCAACTATTTAAATAATTAACATCTAATCAACGATTTATTGTACATATTTATTTAGTATATTATTTAAATGCAAGCAGCTACTTGCACTTGTTGAACTCATCTTATTAAACAGGTCTAAGCAATTTATTAAATTGCTGATTATTCGTAAAAAGAAACATTTCACGTGCCCCGTTTTAAAACGATTATTTGAAAAATAAATTCTGCCAGGAGACGAAACGGTTTTTCTTTTGGCTAACCAACAATTATCGGTAATCGATAAGCAGGCATGTGTTTTCGATAGTTTATTGACAGTAATTTTGTTTTGTACGGTCACTCTTACATTAACATAGCAAGTGTACAAGTTTTTGGGTGGCCACAGCTTCATGTAAAGCTGTTACTGTTGCTAAAATGAGTTACGCACAGACAAATACGGAATTCGTGTAAATAACAATAAGAATCAATGAAAATGTAATTGTAAAATATGTTATACGGTGAGGGTCCCAAATATACGCACAAAAGCAACAAGCAGAAAACTGTTTCCTGTATGACCAGCTAGTTTCAACCATCTGCCGTCGCACTCTTAACCTGTCGCGCCGCCACCACAGCCTGCCACTACTACAAAACAAAACTTACGCTTTTGGGATTGCAGCTTAGCTGAGGCATAGACAACGGTGTCACAGCAACCGAATTTAGGACATGAAAAGAGCATTTCAAATTGCGGTGTGGGTAAGTATCATAAATTTGAAATTCTCAATGCTTATCTATAATTTTGATCGCTTGCTTGAGTCTCTTTTTCGGCTTATTGCAAATTCACTTTCAGTGTGCGTTGTTTCCTTTTACACTTGCGTCACTCAAGCAAAGCTTGTTATTATTTCTACATTCACTCAGTCAATTCGGTCACATTGTTTTTAGTAAGTTCGGGTGCCCAAAAAGATTGATAATCTGAATAGTGCAAATTATCAACTAAATTCGGCACTATGAATTATATGTTTATAAGTGTATATATGTGCACATATATGCATATATTTATTTTTTAGTCTTTTATTTAAGCTGTCTAAAAAATAATATATTAAATTTAAAGGGAAAAATGTGTTTAATTAAATTTCCCTGTTAATTTTCACTCAGCTGGTCACATAATTTGGCGCTGTGCTTTTCTCATTGTGGCGGGTTCCCATTGACAACCCCACAAACCCCGTTTGCTATTTTTAAGCACGTGCCGTTGACACGCTCGAACCTATTTAATGGGGTATGCCGGGTATGGATGGCTCTTAAATGCACACACACGAACACATTGTAAATTAAATTTTCGCTCATGCTGTTTGTATGAAGGACAGAAAAGAAAAGACATATTATAAGCATCTCTTTTACACGATTGATATTAATAAGCGAAAGAAACACCTCCGTACAATGGTGAAAAGTCAACCCCAACAACAACAACAACAGCAAGGGGTCAAATGGTTGTCGATGCCGCTGCGCAGTTAGTTGCGCCTCCGCCTACGTCTCCATCAAAGCATCGTAATATTTTTTTTATTTATAGAGGCCCCAGTATACGCTACATTTTGTCTAGTTGGCTCTTTAGCGTTGCTCTTTCTCTCGCTTTCGCTCGCGGTCTCTCACTCTTTCTCTCGTTTGCTCGCTGATGGTTGCCTCTGCTATTTGTTGTGTGGATGCCTCACTTGTTGTGCCACCAACGAAACGCATCATTTTCAGTTGCAATTATAAGCCACACGGCTTTCAACTGTGTGTCGTGTGAATTTCTCAACAAGTTTTAGAAATAACAAAAAAATATATCTATATAAAAATAAATAAATGAAATAACATGGGAATCAGCAATATGTTAATGTGTGTACGATTTTATTAATCGAAATGCTGTTATTCCGACGGTATGTGTGCACAATTTGTTAAGCAATAAATTCTTTATCAATAATTGCTGTGTGATATTAGCTATGAGGACATATGCCGGGTTTACTTATTATTAGGCAACTTCAAATGAATTTGGGTCACGCATACGCCATGTATGCGAACGGATAAGCTGTCTAAAGCCGGCCGCATTGTCTGCAATTGGGTCATGAGATCATAATGCTAACGTTAAACCCCCAAACGGACGGACGAACCCAGTCTGTCTGTAACCTAATTTTAGCACAGACAAATGCAGGACAAACTTATTTGTGCCAGTTGCTGTTTGCAGTAAAAATGCGAAATTTGGTTGAAATTGAATTTGAGAACAGGGATGGATTTTAATGCACGCATAATTTCACTTATGGCAGATTATTACTTGAGCACAGCTGTTGTCTGAAGGTTAAACCCTTTTCGCAGCCAGTCTATTATAAACAAAATGCGCCAAATAATGATAGCTACTAACAAGTTACTTATTACCATGTGTTGGCATGCGATTTGTTGTTGGCTCTCGTGGGACAAACAAAAAGTGTATGTGTGCGTGTGCCCTTCGCACATTATATATCATTTCACGAATAGGGGTTTCTTTTACGGTTAACCGTAATACTGTTGCCGCTTGTTAGTCGGTTGTTCTTTTACGGTTGCCCCTTGTTAGTTGGCATGTCACTTTTGGTCAACTCATTCGTTATATTTAATGCAAAATCAATCAGCTAAGCTTTGATGGGCGTAAAAGCTAAAACCTATTGCGGTGAAGGTGCTGCAAAAATGCTCTCAATCTCAATTTGATGAATCGTTTGGCCGATAGTGGTTCAGTGGTTCAGTGGTTCAAGTACATTTTTATTGATATTTTTCTTTTTTCTTTTTTTGCAATCTTTATCTTCATAAAGAACAAGTTGTAACGTTTGTGAATATTTTAGAAATTAGGGAAATTAACTTAATGCAGGTAAAAAAAATGCTGCAACAACAACAACAACGCATCACAAACTGATTACTCTTATAAGATAAAGCACATATGTGATATATTTAAATTACGTTTTTAAACTTTGAACTTGTCTCTTGATATTTAATTGAATTCGAATTTGAATTTTACACATATCCACTCGATTCCAGCTTCTGGGCGCCCTCGTATGTGGGCAGGCCCGATATGTCAATGATTTTGCTCATGTCCAGGCTGACAATGCCGTTCTCGTTAATGTTGTTAATATCCAGATCGTCGGCAGCCACATCAACAGCTGTTTCTGTTGCTGTCATTGACATTGCTGCTGCTGCTGCTGCATTGTCATTTTCGTCAATGTCCTCAGTTGCTGGCGCAGCTTTACTTGTATTGTCCGCCGCATTTCCATTTGCTGTATCAGCATCCGCATCCGCATCCGCATCAATTTGTCTGTCAATTTTATTTGGATTTGCCTCCAACTGCTGATGTTGCTGCTCCTGTTGCTGTTGTTGTTGCTGTTCTGCATTTGTCACATTCTCATTGGCATCGCACTGTTCCAGGACGCTGTCGACGGACGTTGTGTACGCAGCAGCTTCGTCCTCGGCCGCGTAACGAAACTTGCCGCACAGTGGACAACCCCTTCTGTAGTGGCCATGTTGCTGCTGATGCTGATGCTGTTGACTGTACTGCAAGTAGCGTCGCCCGAAGCTGTTTAGCCGCATCGCGGCCTGTGCATGCTTGCGCGCCTGCAGCGCCAGCGGTAAGGTTGGCGATGGCGACGACGACATATATGTCTCCAGTTCGTGGCAGTGGCCATTCCGGGCAGCCACCGCCGCCGCGGCCGCATTCCACATGTTCTCCACCTCGGCGCGCTGCAGCGAACAACAGGATTGAGCATTTAGAGCGCGCTGCAGTTGCTTATTAACCAGGACACTGCCAACACCAGCACCAGCAGCAGCACCAACAGCAGCAGCACTGCTGCTGCAACTGCTGCTCGCTGCTATTGCCTCGGCACTGCCATCGGCACTCGAAAGGGGCATCGCTTGATGCACGTTGCTTATGTCCAGCGAGGAGCGATATCCAGGCGGCGGCGAGACGCGCTGCAACAGTAGCTGCTGCTGCTGCTGCTGCTGATGTTGCAGTTGCAGTTGCTCCTCCAGTTGTTGCTGTTGCTGCTGCAGCAGTTGTTGCTCGTGCAAAACGACCGCATCATACGACGGCGGCGGTTCATGATGCAAAGCCGGCAGCGCAGCCAGTCCGTCCGTTGAATCGCCCAGAAAAAGACCCGAACCCTCATAGCACTAAAAAGAAGAAGAGTTTTATTACACAAATATTAATATGTTAATATCAATATATTATCTAATACTCTAATACACTATAAGACTCGCTATTGACATATTCAACGGTTTTGAATTGCATCTCAGTATCGATATAATATCGATATTGTTGCATCGATATGCATCCCAATCTCATATCTCATAAACCATATATATTTATATATGTCTGTCTATCCAGAGGTCTGCATAAACGCTTTGATTTCAGAAATCGTATACATCATAAATCATAAATCATCATAGAGACTCAAAATAGGTTTCAATATTTTGGATTTTGGATACCTCTCACAAATATAAAAATAAAAATCAAACAAAAAACCCAATTGAAATACTACCGCCTTGCACAATAAGTTAAATGCTCTTGTTTAGTTATAAAGTTAAAAAAGATCATAATTTTAGTTAACTAGTGGGCTTAGGGTATCTCCGATTTGTTTGCTCCCGACTAGAACAATCTTGATCGTCTAACAGCAGCTATATATTGTGTTTTGTTCCAAAGAAGGCAAATTATTGCTGCACAAATGAAAATAAAAAAGTTTAAATTGCGCACACATCATAAATTTATTTATTTGTGAAACTCCAATACATAAAGTACTTCCTCTACTTGACTACCGGCAAATCCGCTTGCTCCCGTTGACAACATTGGGTGACATGGACCTGGCTAACGGTGATTTACGCTGCTGTCGCCAAAGGCGGCGCCTTTTCCCACAGGGCCAACAAACAACAATGAGCGCTGTGTGTGTGTAAATGTGGTGTAAGTGGGGTGCACAAAACGGGCCAACAGCAACTTATGAAGGCAGAGTCTAATGTCCATTTCTAAGGGGGACGGACGGCTGCACTAATGCGTATCCCAGCAACAACTGCGGCAATTGCGGCTTGTTGTGTTTTTGGCCCTTGGTCAGTTATATTTATTTATTTCTCTTTTCTTTCTTATTTTTTTTTTTTTTGTTTTTATGTCGTACCTGTTAAATGCTCTGCATTAATATTCATTACCGACTGAGATTTCTAATCTGGCGCATAGTATTAAATGTTGTGGTTCACAGTTATGAACCGAATTTAAGTTAGAGTATTACAAAAAGGTTCGTGCTAAAACGGTTCCAAGAAATTTAATTATTACGTCTTGTAACGTTTGACATATCTTACCTCTCTTATCTTTATCGTAATAACTGAGTCAGAATTTCAGAAGCAGCAAACAAATTTACTAATGTGCAACACTTCAATTGCCTTTTGGGCATCTTTAAAGCCCGTTGACAAAACACGCAGCGGTTATTCAAGCAAATGTTGTCTGTACACTTGTGGGCTGTGTGTTAATTATCCAATTATAATGCCTGCAGACTTGTGTGTTTTAAATGATTTGTGTGTTATTTAAAAGTCAAAATGATTGTGGTGTGTTTTATAAGTAAGTGTGTCTCACGCACTCTCTTTCTCTGTCTATCTCTTTCTCTCTCTCTCTTTCACTCTTACTCGTTTTTCTCTCTCCATTACTCTTACACTCTCTCCATCTCTTTCTCTATCTCTCTCTCTTCTACTCTCTATCTCTATCTCTCCTACTCTCTGTCTCACTCTTAATTTCTCACTCACTTTCTCTCTCCTAGTCTCTCACTCTCTTTTGTTCTCTCTTTCTCTTTCGCTTATTTTTTTCCCTCATTCTTACTCTCCTTTTATATCTCTCTCTCTCTTTATTTCTCTTATTCTTGCTGTCTTTCTCTGTCTCTCTCTCTCTCTCTTTCTTATTTTCTCTTTCTCACACTACTTTATATCTTTACACCCATCCTTTCCTTTTGCTAGTGTATTTTTACGCTTTACCCATTAATATTAGTACTTTCAATAAATTTTGAACTTTGGTTATTAGCACTTAAAACCAAAATATTACCTGTTCAACGCTGTAAATTTCCATGTTGGGATCATTTTCGAGCCATTGATGTTGCTGCTGCCTGTAGGCGGCCTCCGTGCGCTTTTTAATATTGCGATGGCAACAATAGCAAACCACACATAAAATTGTCGTCACCAGGCACAGCATGGACCTACAAAACACAAAGATAAATCATTTTGTTGGGCTAAGAAAATAATAGAAAATACCCTGTTATTATTAGAGTGCCAGAATACCTTTAAAATAAATGAGGCTATCAGAATATATTTCCTAAATGTAATTTTTGTATTTATTTTTGTCAAGAGCGAAATTGGGAAAACATTATATTTACATATTTTACATCTTTAACAAGTGCAAAAATATTTTAATAATTTGTGTATTTTACGAAAATGTTTGGAATTTATTATCGATAAAAATTTAAATATAAGTAAAAATCATTAAATTCGAAAATAGAAATTAAGGCAAACAAATGATTCCTTTAATGAATTTAGCAATTTCAAAATGTTAGCTATGTTAAAGTTTAGCATAGTAAAATTTGCCTAACAATTTTGCAGCATTAATATTAAATTGATGCAAGTTCCCCCCTGTCATCTTATAGAGTACTAGTTGTTTAGCACAGTAACCTCATTTATCTGTTTCTAAAATCTGTTACACGTCACAGAAATCAATGACGTCACTTAATCCACTTTAACTGCAACATAATGCGCCACTTGGCCTTTGTCATTTGACTTGTTTTCAGTGCCTTTGCCTGATTTCCACTTTCCCGGGGCTGATTTCTACATTTTCCGTTGCGCCTCACGCAATTTCTCGCATGTCAACAGTTCATTAAAGACACAAAACCATTCAGTTTAGTTGGAGGAGTAGATAAACCAAACCTAACATCGGCTTTTGCAGCTATTTTTGTGCCTTTTCTTTCTTTTTTTTTTGTTTGTTTCAATTTCATTGACATGAAATAGACAATCGATAAAAATGTAGTTAAAATAAAGTGTTCGGTGCCCATCCTTTTAACAGACACACAAAAGTTGTTTGTCAGTTTAAGGCTTTTATTTTAACCAATTTATATTTTAGGCCACTTATTTCCAGTCCTTACTCGTGTTACACAAAAAACAATGTAATTTAAATAAGCGGACAATGGCGCTCTTTTACTGACAGAGACGAAATACAACAAAAGGGGGCGACCAATTATGAATATTATTACATTGTCACGACAGCATTAAATGGACAAAAATACATCTTAATATCGTCCTCCGCAGACTTGTATGAATTATTATACTCGTTCACGATATTTCATTAAATCTAGATATGTAGTTTGCTTTAGACACGCTAAAAGGGTTAACTAACTAGCTTGGGTTTTAATGAGTTAAGACCGTTTTCAACTGTCTAATTGTTTAAAAGTTTAACTCTGAACAAGTATTGTGTTACCGGTTATACCCGTTCTTGTTTATGCTATTAAATTGCAGTGGACTCATAAATTATAAAAATAAGCATTTAGTGCATGATCTATGGAGCATTAAGAGTAGAAGAGATGTATTTATGAAACTTTATACAGATTATCATAAAACATACAAAAGTGTTATAAATATTATTATCCCATTTAAACTTGGGCATATTTTTTATATTTTCGTATTTTACATTTTTCAATTCCATTGGCAATTGTTCGGAATGTGGTAAAATTAGCCCTTGCTTCTAATTAAACAGCTTATATATTTACATTGATTTGAATTTCCGGAACTTGCTCAGTTTTAAATATCAAGAAATTATTTCAATTTCCAATACACTTTCCTATTTTTTCTATGCGGGTATAATTTCAACATTTTTGGAAATGCAAATTTCTCATATTTTTAAAAACTTTAAGAAATGTTGATTGTAATTACAAAACTTAAAATAAACATGTTAAGTAATTTAAATTTCAGTGATCATAAATATGTTTTTAAAATCGTTACTTTTAGTTTTTTCCTGTTTTTGTACTTGGTTATTTTCCAATGACAAACTTTCCCCACTGCAATTTATAAATGAATAATATGCAAATGAATTGAGAAGCTACTTTGGATGATGGCAGCTCCTCGGACGCACTCACCCGCCGAGCAGTAGATTGACGCTGCCGTTGACAACGTGCGCGTAGGTTTGTGGGCCACCGATGCCACCGCCAGCACCGTTGCTGTTGCCGGAGACGGAGCCGCTGCCGACGACGCCATTTAGCAGGGATATGCCACCTCCGGTGGTGCGCTGTTGATTATAGAGGCCCATGCCGCCATTGTAGTAGATGGGCTTCGAGGAGCTGCCGGCTAGCTCCTGGGAATGCAGCAAGGACTCCTCCTCCTCCTCGCTGCTGGGCAAAGATGTTGTTGATACTGTTGCTGTCGTTGTCATTGCTGTTGATATCACTGTTGTTGCTGTTGCAATGCGTTGTTGTTGTTGCTGCTGTTGCTGTTGTTGCTGACTGACCGCCGCGATTATTGCATAACGTTTCAAAGACATTTTTTCACTTATGACTTAAAGCTAGAAGATTGCATAACAATTAGAACAGAAATTTAACACACACACACACGCACACACACGATGAACACACCTGTACATAAGGCTTCACAACTGACGCACGTCTTGTATTACCGTTGCCTGCCGCTGCAAGCGCTAGACTAAACCAAGGACAACGGCCCTGCCCACTTAGTCCTTAGTCCGCCGTATACGTGTTATGTATGTGCACGTCAGCCTGGCACGCGAACTAGCCCGGCAAGCTGCGATCGATGGCCAAGGTAACACAACAGCCAACAAGAACTTGTACAAGTGTTACTATTTCTATTTCCACTGATTATACAAAAAAAAACATATTATTTTTTTTTGTTTTTCGCGGCGCGTTTTTTGTTTTTTGCTGTGCGTCTTAGCAAATGCGTTGCGCTGTTGCAACTGAGTCCCGGCTTGGCTTGCTGACTAGCCAGACCAGCCTGACTTGGCTTATCCTTTTGTTGTGTGCCCCACGACGAAGTTGTTAGGCAACCGAATCAACGAATTCACCTTCGGCTGCTAGTTCGGCAACTATTTCGTTTCTAGCTGCTGCTGCTGCTGCTGCTGTTGCTGTGCGCCTGTTACAATTTGTGCCGCCATTTTACTGTTGCTTTATAAGCGGTTCTCCCTTTTCAACGGCCATAATAAAGGCGGCCATTTGTATTGAGCTTCCTTTTTTGTTGTGTGTGTGTGTCTGTATATATGTATGTGGCATGTGTGTGTGGTTCCTGCACGTTTCACATCAAATTGAGCACCAACTGCTTTAGTTGTGTGCATGATGATTGCTGTTGTTGTTGTTGTTGTTGTTGTTGTTGTGGCAACCTGCCTACCATTTGAACAACACTTGTCGCCAACTGTCGTTTTTCACGGTATGCGACCATAAATAATAATGCAACAGTCGTTGCTCCGTTTATTGAGCATTGTTTAATTTCTATAAACATTGCCAAAAAATATTCTATTTGTCGCTTATAAAATGTTTGTCTTTATATTACTCTGTTAAAATAGTTAGATTTTCATATATTGCTCATACGCCGCATGTGCGCACAATATTTGGTTACCCGACTGTATTTGAGTCCAGCAGCTCAGCAACGCTGGCAGGTGGTTTAAGAACATATGTAAATACTGGCACGCCATTTTTTGTTTTTTTTTTTTTGGGCGCCAGCTAAAATCTTGAATGCCTGAAAAATCCGCTCGAATCGAGCTCATAGTTGTTACTTACACCTCGAGAGTCGAGTTGAGTTGAGTCGAGCGCGGTCCTACGAAAAAAAAGCACGTGTCACAGTTTGTTTTTGTTTATTCTTAAGGGTATCTGATACCTAAATAGATGTGTATGTAATTTAATTATAGATTTTAGATAGTTAAACAAAAGAGTTTCAACAGTTGGTCGAATTAAAATATTAGCTGCCACAGATGTGCTGGCTATACTATATAGTAGTTTGTACCCAGCCCGATGATGGATAGTTTTCGGCGCTTTTGCTCCTTGAGCTCCTCACTGCGCACGCGCTGCAGGTAAGCATCAGAGCCAACTGGATTTGCTGTGCGTGGCCACAATTAGTTTTAGTGCGACAACTAATGAGTCAGCCACTGAAAGGTTGCAAGCCTTTTCTAATGCATTAACTATGTAGGCCTCGACTTGATTTATTATGCGCACACCATCAACAGTAATGGCAAGGCCAACCGAAAAAGGTGCACTTGTTTTGTCAACTGTTTTTTTTAGCCAACTTCACGTCCTGTGGAATAACACGTTCTTCTAACCAACAATTTGTTGACTTCATTCAAAAACATTTTTCACATTTGTTTTTCGATTTTTACTCAACTTGGTTATTTAAGCATTTCTTGGCCTATTTATTTAGGGCTCGTGGGCTTTTGGGATTTGTAAGTAAGAATTAAACAAGGGGATGTTTTAGACTTGGTGTAATACGATATTGGACAGTGAAAATCATTTAATGATTAATATTTATACAAATATTTTGCCAGGCCGCACACACACCCTACTTTAATTTTATAATAGTAAATAAATATAAAGCAGGCGTGTTGACGTTTATTTTATTGACGCAATTTCAATATCAACTGACGTCTGCAAGCGCTTATCAAACTTAAATATGGTTCATCGAACTGCTGAAATCTACTTGGGGTAACTATAATTCTTAAACTGTATAAGAAAACGTGACCCTTTTTATATATATTGAGTGCAAGTCGTAAGAATTTTGTTGATTTTATTAGCGCATTTACAATCCATAAACAATGGAAAATTCAATGCCAGTTTCGGATTTTATCCATTGCGTGTCAGATTCAATATGAAAGACAAACATGAGTTTTATGTGCCGTAAACGCCAAAACCAACAAGTTAAGCCCTGTTTTTTTTCACGCTACAAGGAAAGAACGTAACAAAAATGAGGTTACTTTGATTTTATCGATTCAAAGCCCAATTACTTTAAGTTTTAATTAAACCAAATTGCTAACGTTAATTACAAGTTTAATGCGAGACAATAAAACGATGACAATGATATGTTGTTTGTTTTTGTATTTTAATTATCGTTGGGTTAACAATTATTAATTAATACTTTTGTATACCTTTTTAGCCTACGTTACCTCTTTAAGATGTCCTTGGCCGTCTCGCTGCGCCGTGCATTGTTAGTGCTACTCTCAGGCGCCATTTTCATCCTGACCGTGCTGTATTGGAATCAGGGGGTGATCAAGACACAGGCGTACAGTGAAACACTGTTGCGTCCACATGTTCAAAAGGAGCACAATGCTGATCCCATGTACGTACAGTCCACCAATTAAAATATACTTGATTTTACTTAATTGCTTTCAACTGTCCTTTAGACCCTTGGAAAAGTCATGGACATACAAGTGCGACAATGACAGATGCGTGCGCGTCAGTTATCGCAAGAATGGAGGGAACGCGAAGCGTGTCTCTTTCATCAGCTGTTCGATGACTTGTGGAGACATCAACGTTTGGCCACATCCCACCTCCAAGTCGCTGGTCAGCGCCCACACACTGCGCTTCTCCGTGGAGGATGTCCAACTGCGTTTAGATACGCCGCATCGCGAGGTCAGCAAACAACTGAAGTTGTCGTTTGATTGGTTTGTCAAGGAATTGCGGCAAATACAGCGATTGGAGTATGCATCGCACACGGAAGAGATGCCAATGGCGGCGTCGTTGGTCAGCGAGCCGTCGCTTAGATCGCGACATCGAAATAACGATTTAGATGCGGCTGAAAACCCATTAACCAAGTCACTCTTTAGTGCCTCTTTTGGAACACATCGTGCTGGCGATTTGGATAGTTTACTGGTGAAGCTTTCTGTCCACGAATCGGGTGAACTGAATTTCAATTTGGAAAACGATGAAAGCTATCAACTGACCGCATCTGGTAAGTGCACCACAAATATCTAAATTGTATAAATCACAACTTTTCCCTCCCGTTTCTCAGTTGAACATCGCCGGGCTGTGGTGCACATCACGGCGCACACATTTTTTGGAGCCCGTCACGGACTCTCCACGCTGCAGCAGCTCATTTGGTATGACGATGAGGAGCGGCTGCTGCGCACCTATGCCAGCTGCTTGATCAGTGATGCGCCCAAATTTCGATATCGTGGTCTCATGCTGGACACTTCACGGCATTTCTTCTCAGTGGAATCAATTAAACGCACCATTTCCGCGATGGGCTTGGCCAAGCTGAATCGCTTTCATTGGCATATAACCGATGCGCAAAGTTTTCCATATATTTCTCGATATTATCCAGAGCTGGCTGAGCACGGCGCCTATTCGGATAGCGAAACTTACAGCGAACAGGATGTGCGCGAGGTGTCTGAATTTGCCAAGATTTTTGGCGTACAAGTGCTTTTAGAAATCGATGCGCCTGCGCATGCGGGCAATGGCTGGGACTGGGGACCCAAACGTGGCCTTGGTGAACTCTCACTGTGCATTAACCAGCAGCCTTGGAGCTTTTACTGCGGCGAGCCGCCTTGCGGCCAGCTCAATCCGAAGAATAACCACACCTACCTCATACTGCAGCGCCTTTACGAAGAGTTTCTGAAGCTTACCGGACCCACGGATATATTTCATTTGGGTGGCGACGAGGTGAATCTGGACTGCTGGGCTCAGTACTTTAATGACACCGATCTTCGCGGCCTGTGGTGCGATTTTATGCTACAATCGAATGCCAGGTAAACCAGCACGCATCTATTTAGACTATATCATGTTTTAACTGTTTGTTAAATGCAGACTGAAACTGGCCAATGACAATGTGGCGCCCAGATATGTGGTTGTCTGGTCGAGTGCGCTGACAAACACCAAGTGTCTTCCAAACAGTCAATTTGTGGTGCAGGTCTGGGGCGGCAGCACCTGGCAGGAGAACTACGACCTCCTCGATAATGGCTACAATATTATATTTTCGCATGTGGATGCTTGGTATTTGGATTGCGGCTTTGGGAGCTGGCGGGCAACGGGCGATGCCGCATGTTCGCCGTATCGCACCTGGCAAAATGTTTATAAGCATCGTCCCTGGGAGCGCATGCGTCTGGACAAGAAGCGGCGAAAACAGGTAAATATCTTTGTTAATGTATTTCATTCAAAATCATTAAGAAATCTTTGCTTAAACAGGTTTTGGGCGGTGAGGCCTGTTTGTGGACGGAACAGGTGGACGAAAATCAATTGGATAATCGATTATGGCCGCGTGCGGCGGCGCTGGCCGAACGGCTGTGGTCCGATCCGAATGATGAACATGATTTTGATGTTGTGCCGCCAGATGTGTTTCGACGAATCTCAATTTTTAGAAATCGCCTGGTTGAGTTGGGCATCAAAGCTGAGGCGCTATTTCCAAAATACTGTGCACAGAATCCCGGCGAGTGTATTTGATATTATCTGTAAGTCAAGAGGCGCAGCTGCCGCCCTCTCCCCCCACTTTGTGCGTTAATTAGTTAATAGTGTAATTGTTATTTTTTATTACTATTACTACAATACATATTAAGCGTCCACTAAACCAATGCAAGTGAATACGAATTACAAAACTGACGAGGCGACTTTTTTCAAAGACATTTTGCGACCAAGTGGTTTCTGGCATAACAGCCATGCGTAATCACGAATTTCATTTTTTTTTTTTTTTATATATAGTTAAATATTGTGTTGAATTCTCCCAAAACATACGCACACACTCACATATACGTAAATACCACAACAAAAAAGCGTTTTGGCATTTGAGGATTTATTTGAAAAAAAAAGAGTGACAGTGATAGTTTTTAGCTAATATAGGAAATTCGTAGATTTCATAAACTCACATGCACACAACAGGTATATACTTTATAAGGCATACTTAGTTTAGATAATTAATCTGATAGACAAGATAAGCACGAACTTTTTGATATTTTAAAAGCTTTATTCGCAAAAAAGAAATGAACATGATACTGTTTTGTATACATATGCATATTGTGTGACAGCAAATTGTTTTATGTTCTGTTTTGTTTTTTATTTAATTTTTTATTAGGATTATTTGAAATTACATTATCAGTGATACAAACAATGTGACCTTATGGAAAATAAATTAATAGGAAGCAAATAAAAAACAAATGAAAAATTAACAAATACATCAAAAACCTAGCGATAATATACACACATACAATTAATCGTAATTACAAAAATTTTGCACGAATTGGCACGAAATTGACATAAACTAGACAGACTAATAGCTAATTTTAATATTAATTATAGTAAAGCTGAACGCAGTGCAACTAGTTGACAGCGCATACTCGTTATTTGGCATTAAAAAAAAAACTAAATGTGTACAATTTTATGTCTGTTAATGAAGCTGCATTGTGAATAATCCTAATCTTTGTTGACCCAATAACAAATTATGTTTAAATTTATTTTGTACTTAAGAGAGATTTTGCAACTAAATATCAAAAATACGTTAGTTTTAAACATTTTGCTGTAACTTCAAGTCACTTTCAATAAAAAATAAACTTCAAGTCGAGTCTAAGCAATGAAACTGGATTTTCTTTATACTTACATTTTGTCTTTTTTAGTTTCTAGTTTAATAATAGTTATTTTTAAATCACAAAAGATCGAAGTTATTTTTGTTTATGCATTTTCAGGGGTTATATTATTTATGAGTTTCTATATATTTCTACTATATGTTTTTGTCTAAACGAAATCGGTTAGATCAATGCTATGGTAGCGTTTCAATGAGCCAATTCGTGTGTGGAGCGATGGTCGCAAACAGATAACACACTCCTCGGTACTGCAAGAGAATGAGATGGTAATGAGAAAGTTTCCAGTTAAATAATTTGTACATGTATGTTATTATTTACAAAAAAGTAATACTTTTATATTCTAAACATTCTAATACTTATTACACTAATATATATATATATATATATATATATATATATATAGACAGGAAAAGGAAATCTCGATGGCGTATACATTTTGATTTTTAATCATTCAAAATGTCCGGCGGGCACAGGACTTGACGAAGTCAGTCTACAAAAATGATAAAAATATAATAGGTATAAATAAAACAAATACAAGAAAATAATAATAAAAAGATAAAGCAAAAGGTATTGTTCATGCAGTACTTAGTAGAGTTAGTTGAAACGAAATGTGAAAAAGGCGAAGGATGCTAATAGAGGAAGAGGGGCATTGCGTATACGCACCGTAGACTTTCAGTACGCGACCGCTGTGAGTAGTCTTTGGATGTGCGATGTCTGAAATGGAAATTAATAAAATGACATGACAACAACAACAACAACAGCAACATCAAAAGCCCAGAGATAATGCTTAAATGCAATTTATGAATTGATACACCCATTCTAGACGAAAATTCAAGGTGGAAACTCACCTGCGATTCTTCAGAGAGTTGTTGCGATGAATATTTCGACTCTCACGCCATCTAATAAAGCGATGTCGCAGCGTCTGGCGCACCTCCGAGTTTAGAAAGCAGTAGAAAAGCGCCACGAAAAAACCCTAAAAACCGTTTTTAGTAATATTTTTATATTATATAATCGGATTTATAAATGTTTTACCTGCGTACTGAGTAGAAAAGCGCGCATTGCCTCAAAGAGATTACGACTGATGCCCTGTTCGGGACCGGTTAACACCAGCAGATACGTAATACCAAATAGGGGTATTAGCACCAGTAAAGCCTTGGATGCCTTATAATACTGCCGGGTTTCTAGCGTATGAGCCGAACGCAATTTGGTGATGAGTACCTGCAAATGAATAGTTAATTAAATCAATTAGAGAGAAAAGCATCTGTACTATGATTACCTACCCACATAATGCGTATGAGAAAGACTAAATTAATTAGGATCGCCAATGAAGCGGGCCCCTTGAATATCCAATCAATGTGAGATTCACGCATCCAGGCGCATTCAATTTCCAGCTGCACACACATAAATAAGTTATCAACAATTGCAGAGGCGAAAAGCTGATGACGCACTTACACCATTGAAATGCTCGTTCTCCAGATGTGATGCGAATGCCTTGGCAATTGACCAGACTAAAATACAGATTGCCGGACAGCCCCAGCCAATTAATGCATAGATAACAAAGCTTATGTTCTCGCTGGAGAATGTTTGCACCACCAACGTGTAAAGATAGAGACCTGAAAATGATATAAAAAATAATTATTATTATATTTTAAAAATATAAGTTTGAAGCTCACCCTCAACGAACATCCAAAAGAAATTGGTCAGGTAAAAGTATTGAAACATTATGACCAGCGTTATGCAGCCAGCCTGACTAGATTCCGTGGTTATCTGTGGAGTATATGGAAAACCAAATCAGACTGGATTTGATTGCTTAAAAGAGCTACCCACCACTTGTAAGAACAATGTTAAAATCCAGAGTAGCGCCGATGTGATGTAGGTTAAAAATAGATTCGCATGTATCGTATTTCTCAGGCAGCGCAAATCTCTGCATCGAAAACAAGTTAATTGAATGCGTTAACTCAGTTAAAAGAAAAAATAGAGAAACTCACTTAAAGCTTAGAAATATTATAAGCGCCACCACCAAAGCTGCAAAACTTATAAAATAACCGCAAGCATAAATTATGGCCGGCAGATCCACGCTGGCTGAGAAATCTGGCACAACGGGCACGGAGCCCGATTGCTGATGGCAGCTGCTATAATTGGAATAATGATTCCACGTACCGTTCGCATGACAAAATCGCGTTGCATTCTCTATTAACGAGAGTACAAATTTGATGTTTTTATTGATTACTATTTCCATAATCGCATTCTCTCACCTGTTGTATCGTAATGAACTCCCTTGAACTCCTCGAAACAGGGTAAAACGGCCCAGGTACTGGCGCTGGTGCGGGGCCAACAGAGCACCGAATCAAAGGAAATAGGACAATGCAATGCCTGCGAATGATATCAAATATAGATAGGAGGAGGAGTTGGGTTTGTGTACAAATTGAAACTTAACGAAACTTGGCTATAAAACAAACAAAATGCCACTCAACTAAGTTTCGACACAGTTTATCTTTTCAATAGTATTTTTCAAGTTTTCATTTAGATAATTTCTAGATAGGTTCATTCATGTGTGCGACTATCAAAAAATGTAAACAAGTTGTCGACGAGAGCTTTTCCTGATATGGCTTGCCATAAATAATCTGTGCATATGACTGGGTATTTGTTTATCAAGTTATAAAACAGCAAATATATATTAAAACAACTTTTGCATCATCAATGGGTCATAATCAGTCAAATACAAAGTTTTGATTTCAACTTGAATTGGCCTTATCGAACACGTCAGTTGGGCTTTTGCTGATGTCACACCTTTAATTTGTTGGCCACAATCGACAAATTTCAAATAGTTGTGCAAGAAACAAACATGTGAGACCGCAAAATCATATAAATAATAATAATAATATTAAAGGGTATGTTAAACTAATAATATTTGACCGAAACTGAATTGTGGACATCATCGACACAAACCGTTTAGTTTTTCTGATAACCCTACCAATTTAATATAACAAAGGTTTGAGTCTTGGGCGACGCAAGTAGTCTGCTGTCCACTAGATGGCGACACATTGTCAACAATATGTTAACACCTTCTAAGACACAGTTTTAAATTCAATATACTGTTTATAAAGAATTATGCAACGCTTTAAATAATTAAAATCTTTAGTTTACGCTTGACCTACACTCACCGGCCTGTCCACTGATGTCCTGCTGCTGCCGTGTTGGTCTGTCGGTGTGTGCATTGACTGTTGGTTTGAGTATTGGGTGTCCTCGAACTCGGCCAGTTGCTTGCACTGGTCTTCCAGGGTGCGATTGATGAGCAGAGCACCGCTGTGCGGCTGCTGGGTGCCAATTAGTGCGCTGGCACGTTCTAGCATGTCCAGCGAGAAGTTTGCAATTGCATTCGCGATATTCTCAGCCGAGGCGCCATCCAGGCTCTCCACGAGTGCTTGCAGCTCGTCATCGGCCATACCGTTACGTTAGCTACGATATTTAGTTGCTAACGACGTGCGCTACTTCTATGTAATTAATGATTCTTTGTATATTCCTTGTTAGCCTGTAATCAGCCGGGACTGTTGCACTGTTGCACATCTGTTGTTGTTGTTGTTGTTGTTGTTGTTGTTGTTGTTGTTCTGTTTGCCTTTTACCACCTTTTACGACAGTCGCTTTGTTGTTGCTCTCCGACAATGAACATGTCAGCAGGACGTCATCTGCGTGTGTAGTTGCGAGTGTGGACAGGGCTGAACCCGCGACACACTTTCGCATGCCTGCTGCTCTGCTGCGCTGCGCAATTTAACGGCTCACTTCAGACACAAATTGCGCAAATATCGTGTTGACAGCCTGAAAATGTGAAAGAAGAACTACTTGCTGATATCTGCTTATCTGATAACAACATCATCAAGTAACCGACTTATTCACGCACTATGCAAGCCCCAAAAAAAAAACTTAACCCGCACCCGTATGATTTGCAAGGCCCCCAGTCGGCATATACTTATCTATGTACACATCTTCGTACTACAGTAGAACCTTGTTAATTCGGACACTAAAAAATTTAATTTTTTTTGGAAAATGAGTAAGAATGTTTATGTACAAAAAAAGGAAAAAAATTAAATAAATTTTTCGAAAATGAATAAGGGGGGGGGGGGTATATATGGTCTTTGACCAAAAATGCCAAAAAAAATGTATTTTCAAAAATGAATATATTTTAAATGTAGAATCAATTTATATGACAAATCATGAAAAAAATGCCATCAAACATGAAAATCGGTCCAGTTTTGACAA